>JAYDZE010100599.1:0-24166 GCA_034509125.1 Monilaria moniliformis
TAGATTGATATTTTTAATAGATATATATCTCTTTCTAAAATAGCATAAGGATACATTAGTCAAAACATAAAATATAACTATGGAAAATAAAAATAGGGGTATTATGGCATAGAGACATTATGTCAAAAAATCATTTTCCTATTTAAAAAATATAAATGTAATATATGTGCATGTACTTCAAATTATCGAATAGCATATCAAACTAGGATGTTATGTTTTGTGTAATGGATCAGTTTGTCGTTAAGTATTTACTCAAGAACGACGTCTTTTTTATGGGTGTCTTAATGTGAACTCATAACCATTACCGTAAATGACTAAAAGTAACTTATTATTGTAATATAATTGATAGCCGAAGTTTTTAAGCAATGAAGAATTGTTAGGAATCCTTATCCTCCATATATATACAGCAAGGCGTAGATGTTCAATGGGTTTGGTTGGCCCGGCCCAAACTCGATATGGGCCAGCCCAACAGAAAAACGAAGCGGATATAGGTTGGGCCACTCGGTTAAAGTGGGCGCTAATTGGGCCTTTTTATAAAACTCAAGCCCGGCCCAGACCCAGTTCCATTTGAAGCCCACACCAGGCCCAACCCAGGCCCAAATAAGGCCCACCCATTGACTCATTTCATAATTTTTGAATAAAATTCACATTTGTTCATATTTACAATATTTTTCACCATTTCATGCATTCCATCGGCTACCAATTTTATTAAATATTTGACAAAATAAGCTCAAAAAATATTTTATTATTATTATTATTATTATTATTATTATTATTATTATTATTATTATTATTATTATTATTATTATAGAACGATCACAACAAAATAACTTTTAAGGTTATAGAAGAAAGTTATGAGATAATACATTAAATCATAAAAATATAAAATCTCCATGTAAAATCTGAATTATATATATGTAATATACATTAAAAATGATGAATATATTTATGATTGATATCCAAATTAACTAATTTCTTGTATTTTATATAAAGTTCTATTTATCTTGTGATTGCATGATTTGTACTATTTTCAAATTTTTATATTTAATAAAAATATTTAAAAAATACATGAAGAAGTAAAAAAAAATGCATAGAAAAAAAATACAAATTTTGGCCCAGCCCGCTTACCAAATGACCATAGGCTGGACTGAGCCCAAATTTATAAATAAAAAAGCCCAGGTCTGCCCGTTTCATTTGTGGGCTTGGGCCGAGTCGGACTTCAACTTAGTCAGGCCTCACCGGGCATGAGCTTGGATTGGACCGGTCCAACATATTTGACAAGTATAGCAATACGGTTAGAAAGGTGAAGAATGGTCTTCAGTCAAAGTCACGTCGAGAGGTATATATTTTTGCAATGGAATCAACATTATTATACACTATTTGATGATTTTGAAAAAACGAAACAAGTTATTGCAATGGAAATTTATTTCTTATTAACACCCAATATAATTCTTCAGGACATGAATTGGACAAGTGAAAATTACTTCTTTGACTATCATCAGCGCCCTTGATTTCGATTTTCGATTGTTTTGATATTTGATATCGAATCAATTAAACATTGTTGTGTTTTATTTTTTTGGAAATTAAATGGTGAAAAATATGTATTTACATCTTTTGTGAGGTAGATTATTTTTCTGAGTATAATTGAATTTTTTTCGAATAATATGTCGGTCCCGAGCGAGTAATTACTGGTGTATAAGAGGAATACACCAATTAAAATTTTTGTTGCTTTTTGGCTAAAGATAAACATGGACAATTAGATTTACATTTCGGTCTTGTTGACTTGATATAAACTAGTAGAGACAATTAGCTTATACTTCGTCCAAGTAGATGGCTTATCGAGAGTGACTGACAGTTAGCTAACCTACTAACAGCTGCAAGCTTATCAGTTAGATAGATAATTGTCTTTGTGCAGAATGTAGTGGCTTAGCTACTCGCCTGTTATAAAAAAAATTATTTAACCGAATATGGCTTAGTTAATATTAATGACAGGTAGTTGTGTGCAACAGTTGGTTGCATGCATGATATGCTTGATATGTGTCATGTGCCGTTTGTGATGATAGTTCAATATCACTCAATGTAAATTGTTGAATGTAAACAACACACAAGTGTAAGGTTTGAAGGTTTTTTGCTCCTACTATGTGAGCAAATCGTTACAATGAAAAACAATGCTAAGGTTCGATTTGCTTGATCTAAGCTTAGGGAGTTTACAAAGTGGGCTTAGATCTAAAGGAATGTATGTGTGAACTCAACTAAGAGCTTGACGAACACGTGAACATTGGTTCCCTTTGGTTATTAAACTGCTAGAGTGCTTGAGAGTTTGAGCTCATTGAGCACTTTAGACATTGTAGTTTGCAGTAATTCAGTAATCTTCAAAGGTTGATGAACTCCCTCTATTTATGGGCCTCGATCTGAAAACAGTGTCGTTGGAGAAGCACCAAACAAACTTCGCAACTGTTGCATTGACATTATTCCCGAATGAATTTCGTATGTTGTTATTTACCTGTCGATTTCACTATCTGCAACCTACATCGGATTTGTTCTACAGACGTGTCTGATTACAAAAGATCTCTTTTGTAGCTGGTAAAGTTAACTCAGTTGATGCTAGCTTTGTTGAATCTTGGTGTTTGGAAGTCAACTTCCTCTGAGTTGGCTGGCTACTTCTTACAGCTGGTATCCTATCAGTTGTCTTCATACTTGATTTCTTCTCTTTTTACTACTTCTTCAAGTCATTCTTCGATGCTTCTATACTTCGCATATATTTAGGAACTCGGCCCTAGTTGAAGGACTCTTAGTTGTTTTCTTCATAGTTGTGCATTTGAAGCCTTTGATGGAACTGATGCTTTGATAATCAGTTTTTCTTTGATTGAATCCATGTAAATCAAAATAATTTAACTCCCTAATATTTGAGCTATAACTTATTACAATATATGGTTTATCATTAGAGCTTTTGGTATCAATCTGAACACTTAGATTGTACCGAAATTTTCTCAGCACAAACTATTTTCTCTCATTTCCACTCAATTCATGAAAATATCATGAGGTATTAATATGATAATATTTTTTTAATGGAATATTGATGTAATAAAAAATAATCATCTTGGGGAACATGAGATAAAAAAAGAAGTGGGGACCACTAATATATGATAGTTTTTTTTATCTATCTCCTATTTCTTTTTTAGGTGATAAATTTTCACCTTTAGGTTGATCCTTTACATTGACTATATCTAAATCGAGATCATAGGGCTTACCTTTAGAGAGTTTAAGAGAACTCTTATCGGCGATCTTCACTTGTTTCTTATTATGTATATATGTTTCATATATATGTCCCAAAGATCATCAAGTGAAATGGCGATCATGATTTCCAAAGATAAGATTTTGAGATCATCTCTTGTATATGAAGATCACTTTCCAAAGATAAGGTTAAGCATATATACCTGCTGATTTTAAAGTGTGCTTAAAGTGCACGTGGCAAAATCTCATTGTTGTTCAATGAAGCAAACATGTTTATTATATAGTGTTGTTGTCCCCTTCAAATTCTAAACAATAAAGACCGTGAATATACCACTTCCATCTGAAAAAAATACATGAGCTGGATTTTATAATAATGTTCGTGTTATTAGCTCAAACATGCACGTGAAATTCTTATTACAATAGTGATAATGCAAACAACAAATATGACTACACATCTAGATCACAAATAACATCAAGTCCAAAACCGCCGCCGCGAATGCAAAACCCATCCACGCACGTAAGCCCGCCACCGCACTATTAGGCGGTGGCGCCGGCTGCTCTGCTGCGGCCAGGGCCGCAGGCCGCGCGAGAAAGACGGACCTGTCGACATCAATTATATCCCCATCGGACTCCAACTTCCACCCCGACAAAACTTGCGCCGGCGACCCGGGAAACGGCAACACCGAGAACAAAACATACTCCTCCTCCTCAGCCGCCTCCACTTCAACCGTGAAGTTGAAGTTGAAGTTAAAAACATCGCGCCCAATATTCATATTCTCGAACTCAGCTCGCGACTGGCCCGACCCATCGCGATAGTATTCGAGCTCGCCGCTCCTCCAAATCACCGCCCCCCGCTTCCTCACCACCAAATTGCCCGAGCTCGGATCCCACTCGAGAGAGTAAGCTCCTGGCGCCGGATCGTTCTCGGCGGACCAAGAAGTGAGCGTCCAGTTCCTTCCGGTGCGGCGGTCGACGCCGAGCTTCATCCCGGAGAGAAGGGTGTCGGAGGGCTGGTCGAAGCTGTGCCAGAAGAGGCCGGCGGGTCCGTTCGAGTTGACCACGAAGTTTCCCGTGTCCGTCAACGTGGCCGTGACGTTATCGACCTGGGATGGTCGGCCGGCGTAGAGCTCGAGCGGGGCGCCGCCGTCGTGGGTGATGATGAGCTCGCCTCTGGTGCCGAGTGTGAGGGTAGGGTTTGAGTTGTTGGGGATAGGGTTTTGTCTGTTGCCGATCCAGACGGGGAAAGAAGCCCTCGATCTGCCCGTGAACCATAGGGCTAAGTAAGTGCTGTTGGAGTTTTGAGGAGTGTAGAAACGGAGGGCGAAGACGCCATTGTTGGAGACGAGTTCGGATGTTGAATTGAGATTCTCTCCTTGTTTTAGAGTGTCGATGGAGGAAACTTGGATGGCTAAACAGTGGAGAGAGATTAAGAGGAAAAATGGTGCCAATATAACTTTATGAGATTGCATTGTTGGTTTATGCAGAAAGAGTTGATTTGAGATGAAGAGTGAGATTGAAAGGAGGCATGGCATCCCTTTTTATAGCAGGATCAGTTGGTTATCCGGTTTGAAATTTCAGTTTGAATATTTCCCAGGAGAAATGTCTGTTGCTGCGGCGAATGGCAACACCAGTTTTAGATGGTCACGGTTGGGGTGTTCCTTGAACTTTTCAATATGCAATATTGACAGTTGAAAATCAAAACCCCTCTGACTATAGAGGATCTGTTTGAAAAAATATAGGACTCCGTGTTTTTGTTTCTTGTGAGGTTGCTTAATTATGTCAATTATATAATTATAAAATATGATCATCGTTATTAGCACCATATATACAATATATTGAGGGTTAAAATTATATATATATATAATATTTATTTCATCTTTTGTCTACTTTCTACACCTATTTGCTTATTGTTGAAGTTATTTTTCAACAATTATAAATTAATGGCAATGGAGCTTAGCTTAAGTGATTAAACTGAGCCATCCAAAAATTCTCCTAAGAGAAACAATCATAAATTAAATTAATAATATTACAATTTTATAGTTTTTTTTTTTTGGGCTTCAAATATATTATTCCTTAATTATGTTAAAGAAGAGGTTACACGTTGAACGGGTCTAATATGCAAGTCTTATTATGAGTACACGTAACCTAATTACAGAGCTTGTTTCCTAGAAACTTCAAATCAGATCGATTATTGAGGTCGACCCCAATCATACAGAACGAACACGGAACTAATCAAGCATTTTTTCCATCTATGTTATAGTGACCTTAGAAATGTCAAAGAAAAGAAAAAAGAAGAAGAAAAGACAAGTTAGACTTAGTGATGGTTGAAGTGTATGCAGACATACTAATGTCCATCCATCCAAATATCCAACTGCTGTTGTTTCTGGTGATTTCAAACCTGTAATGCTCATCAAGATCTCATCGTCATCGTTTCCGTACCTGAAAGCCCCATGGTGCAGACTCCCAAAGCTTCACCCAGATCAATTTTGCAGTGGATATGTGTGATACTTTGTTTTGGCATCAAAGTTTCATGCATCGACAGAGCAATAGTAACAATGTAACATAACTGCCACACTCTTGGATACAGGGAATTTACTAGTTCGCAAGGCAGAGCTACGATCACCCTATCAATACCCTTCTTTCAGGAATGAAACCTTTTGGGGGAATGTCAAGAATTTCAATTCCACCCCTGACCCTTTCAACTTCAACTATAACTTAACCAGTGAAGGAGACACTACTTCATGTATACAGTGATCCAACTGACGGCTGACAGCCCGTGTGGATGCTGGACTGGACAGGGAACTTATCGACCATCAATGTCAGGGGTATGAGGTTGGCTATGGCCAGCTAGCGTTTGCTATGATTACAACATTGATGGATTTGATAATTACAGCAGAGGGTGCGAGTTGTGGGAGCAGCCTAAGTGCAGGAATCGGCATCAGGTCTGGATACTTTAGGTATGACAATACAACACCAGTGACGCCAACTACCAACAACAACTCGAGCCTTAGCCTGAGTGACTGCAGGGATGCCTGCTGGAATTGGAATAATTGTGAACTGCAGCTATTGTATTGGTGATTATGTAGGACTAGCTATTGGATTGGTGATTATGTAGGACTAGCTATTGGATTGGTGAAGATTTGGAGTGGCTGCAGGATAATGCAGGTTCAACGGAGAAGAGAGATGTATATGATAATATTCTCACAAGTCACAACTCAATAATCCTGGGTGTAGTAAGTGCGGTTCTACTGCTTATGTTGGCACTTGTTTTTTTGATCGTACGAAATCGTACGGGTGAGCATGTTTGTTACTCATATATTTCTCTTTTTCTTACCTTGAAATTAATAATCTCAGTTCTCGTGCTATATTTGGATGATCATCAGTGAAAAGGGAGGAAGAATTACATCAACTCCTGACATTGGAGGGATATACAGGAAGTTACGAGCTCGAGAACAGAGGAGCCAATAGTCATCATCTTAAGCTTTCACTTATGTCTCTGCCACAAACAACTTCTCCTGAAACAATAAACTGGGAGAGGGTGGTTTTGGCCCTGTTTATAAGGTGAAATCATTCAGAATGCATCACTACTTCTTTACTTTGTGAATCAATCAACAATATTAATGTATAATCTTCTTTACTCAAATAAGATTTGTGCTTATTTACAGGGTAGAACAGGAGAAGGCCAAGACATAGCAGTGAAGCTTCTTGACTTCAAAAATGAGATCATACTCATTTCTGAACTGCAGCATGTCAACCTTGTTACGCTCAACGGCTTTTGCATTCATAGAGATGACAAATGAATTATATATGATTACATGCCGAACAAGTTTTGTCATTACACTAAACAGGTTCATCCAAGAGGGAGCAATTAGATTGGCAGAAATGATTTCAACATCATCGAGGGGACTGCTCAAGGACTACTTTACCTACACAAGCACTCCCGCCTATGAATAATTCATCGAGACATGAAACCAAACAACATATTACTTGATCAAAACATGACTCACAAGATCTCTGATTGTGGTCTCGCAATGATCATTAAAGAAGTTATATGCTAGCTAAGTCAATACAAACAGGTCCGTTGGGACTTAGTAAGTCACACATTAACTATATGAAATGTAGACCTCCATATACCATCATTTTGAATGGTTTCATAACTAACAAACAGGTTGTATGTAATGTATCACAGTGGTTACATGGCCCCTGAGTGTGCAATGCAAGGCATATTCTCAGTTATATCAGATGTGTATAGTTTTGGAGTTTTAGTGCTTGAGACTGTGAGCGGTAGGAGAAAGAGTAGCTTCCATGAAATCGAAGGCCCTCTAAGCATTGTGGAATACGTGTGAGTCTTTGTTAAGATATTGTATAGTTTCTATCTCTCATCGATGTGTTGATCTATTCAAGAAATGTAAATTGAGGAGCTGTATATAATTTTGCACGCGTGGGAGCTGTGGAGAAAAGATTCATGAACTAGAACTCATGGATCCAATGTTGAGGGAGTCATGCGTGATAGACCAACTGCAGAAATGCATTCAAATTGGGCTTTTACGTATTGATAATCATGCAGTGGATTGACCCACCATTGAAGATGCTTATTGATGCTGAAATATGAGACAGTAACTCACAAATCCAGCATTCATCACAAGAAATGGTGAGCTTCAACAAGTAGACAAGACTACACCACAACAATTATCATCGACTGAAGTGATGTTATCAGCAAATCAAGTGACACTTTCTGAGATACAAGGAAGATGATATAGAAAGAAAAAAAATGCCCACTTTTAGGTGTTCTTGTTCTTCATCCTGATGTTATTATTCCTTTTACCTCAAAAAATTAAATAATAACCCAAAAAAGAAAAGAAAAACTAAACATTCAGTTACCTTGATTCAGTACAATTCAATATGGGTCATTGTTGATTCCAATCCTAAATCCCTTAATTTATCCAGTGCGACTATAAATGGTGATTTATTTTGGGAGTTGAGATTTCCAGATGCGCATCTGCTGAGAAATTAACACCCTGAGACGACTTAGTCCTTTTGTGATAGTATAATCAAACTGCTTATCATAATCATACACATGTATCGCAATAAATTTACGATGTTCCAAATATTCGAAAATTTAAGTTGGTGGGCTCTCAATTCGATGAGTTTGGTCACTTTAGTGCTTCATGGTTGTCTTCGTTGAGTTGAGCCCATTCGCAAGTTGCCCAAGATGGATATGCCGGAGATGGTTTACTTATACCTATACCTGTAGTAGAGAATTTGACGAAATGCTGTATTCTGGAGAGGAGGTCATGGACCCAATGAAAGCTGAGGGAGTCATGCAACTGCAAAAATGCATTCAAATTGAGACTTATGTAGTGGACCGGCCCACCATTCAAGATGCTTTCTTGATGCTGAAAAATGAGACAGACTGCACAACAACAGTGATCATCAAATGAAGAGATCAAGTTACCATCAAATTAACTCAAGTCTCACACTCACATAAAAGAAAAAGGAAATTCATTTTTTAACAATCATATGATATCTTTCCGTAATGTTTTCCAATGATGAATTGGTAATAATTTCACTCCGACAATGTTATCTACAAGGTTACATCCTGCAACGGCACAAATCATGGAAATATTAGTAAAGTATTGCTTGCTTTTACCTGACCCTACATGTTTTGATTTATTTATTTATTTTTAAATTTTTTTAGAGAAGTTTACCTGCTTTGAATTGATGAAAAAAGTAGCATTCAAATTTTAAATACACTCCGTGATCTTGATGATTGCTAAATTTAAGGTAAAGTTGGGAATAAAGAAAAAAGAAAAAAGAAAAAAGAAAAAGAAAAAGAAAAGAAAAGTTTTGGTAGTGGAGACTTTGCATGAGACAAAGCACTCAACATCTAGTGGAAATATTTTAGGCTGCCATGTAAACTGTGCCCTTTCAGGCTTTACCACTTTAGCTCATTACTCCACCTTGGTAAAAAGTCTTATTTTATAACCTTCATAGTAGAGGCAAAGGTGAAGAATTCAAAGACCTAGAGACCTCTCTCTCTCTCTCACACACACAGTGCTATCAAATAATATATTCTATTTGAAAGTAGCATTTTTCCTGTCTCACCATATATCAGAAAGGGCATCTGAAGCGTCTAATTATGTCGAATTCATATATGCTTAGTTCCCAGTGTTTTTGACAAACAAGAAGAAATGGTGATAATTATAAAAATGGTAGCTATCATATTATTATGGAATAAACCAAACATAAAAATGAAAATACAAAAGTTATGATTATGTGCCGTTATGTACTAAAACCAATTTGAATAAACCGAGGTCTCGCTCTGTCTCTCTGTCTCTCTCTCTCTCTCTCGAAAACATCACAACCAGCTATGACGCTAGTATGCTACATACCTATCATGCTCAGCAAATTTCTACACACCTCTGAGTCTGACCTCTCCTAAGCACAGCACCACTACTACTGCCAAACTCCACAGATTTAACTTCCCAAACTTTCTGCCTTCTTCTCTTTCCATCCAAAGGAGTTGCTATTTCTAGAGAGGGAATGGCAGAGATCAGTTCGCAGCAGAAGGAAGGGCACGAGGCTTACATGGCTACCCCAGATGCTCACAATGTGGCCATGAGAATCCAAAGGGCGCAAGATATGTACAAGGTCAGTGGAGGAATTGAGGAGAAACCCTCCAAAGGTGAAGTTCTCGGTTGGTACATGTACGGACTCTGCTCCTACTTTGTGCACACCGTCCTCATTCCCATTGTCTTCCCGCTTATTATTAGCCAGACGGTGTCGGATCCGCCTCCGCCGCCGCAGGGTTGGGAGAGGAGCTATCAGGATGTCAAGTGCAAGCATAGCGAAATGCTACTGTGAGTTCTAGATACTTATCTGCTTCCACAGTTGTGAACTTTGTTACGCTTCATTTCTTCAAACCCTAGGGCAATTTTTTCTTTTTCTTTCTCCTTAGACTACTCATTTCCCCCCTTTTTGTTGTACATACTCATGTTTTACATAATGGCTGCTACAGCATGCAATCTGTTAATATTGTAGCTTTTTCTTCATTTTGTAGTCGTTTTACAATTTTTTGAACGTTTATACTGTCAAAAATTCAATATACATCATTAATTTGAACAAGGAACACAAAAATCACTTGCGAATGAAAAACATTGAAGAAAAGCAGCCTAATATGACCGTCTAGGCAGCCCACCACCTTAATATGGCTGATTAGGTCAATTATGTGTGGGCGTTTAGGCTGGATTTTTGGAGCAAAAGTTGTAAAAAAAAGTTTTCAAGGATTTGAGGGGGTGAACCGTTAAAGATCTGTTCATTGCTTCGAAGAACATTGATTAGTTAAATAGAAGCAAACTGCAAAAAGCCCTAGACATGCAGTTATGAAATGTTTTCTCGAGTAACTAAACCTATGGAAGCAATCTCTGAAGTTATTGACTCATATTCACTTTGAAATATTATGTTCTTAGCTCTTGATGTGATTATAATATCTGGTATTCTTGTGCGACTAAAGCTAATAATCTCCATGGGTAATCACAGTTATGAAGAACTGGTGCACAGGGCAATCAAACTGGGTGGGAAGAATCTATCCCCGCTGGAATGGACTTCGATATCTTGGTTCACAGGATTAATTCTTTCAGCACCTATACTGGGCATTGTTTCGATCCTCCTTGATTATAGCCACTATCAACAGCTTATAGCTGGTGCAGCCACCATAATCGGAGCTATCTTCTGCCTCCCAGCTGGCTTTTTCAAGAAGTCGTGGATCTTTCCACCATACATTGCCATCATTGTGGCAGCAAACACCATTGTTGGCGCAGCTCATGCCCGCCACCTCGGCCTAATGATCCGCGGATTCACAGGCTCCATCATACCGCGACAACAGTTTGCAAACAGAAGATCCTTCGCCAGCTGGCTGTCCCTTTACTCAACAGCAGCAGGCTGCTTAGGAGCTGCAATCATGTCTTCCTTCACATACCACATGTTCAGCCACAAAGACCACTTCACCGCGATGTGGGTTGTTTCCATATTCAGCGGCCTTGTATGGGGTCTAGGAATGCTCCACATTTTCAGCACAAACAGAGCCACGACAACTTACAATGACGCACCATCAAATTCTGCACCCATAACCCATGTGGTGTCCATCTTCAGATATCCTCATGCAGCAGGGAGTCTTGCTGGGGTTTTCCTATCATCTTTTATAACAATGTGTATTTTTGGAGCAGCATTGCTTCATGCCATGGGATACATTTGCTTCCAAACAAAGAACATATTGTTTCTTTGGCTAACTTATTTCATGGTTCCTATCATTTCTCTTCCACTCGTACATCCACTTCAGCAAGCCATGAAACTAGATGCGGAGAAAATGCAGCTTCTTGGCTTCATATTGTCTACTTTGGCATCAGGCTTTGGTTTCTATTATAAAGGAGCCATGTGGACTAAAGGTCATCTGTTTTTCTTTGCAGCTATACAGGGCTCTGCTACAGGTGCATACCAATCTTTTAATGAGTCCCTTCTACTTTTGAACATGTGTGAAATGCTAAAAATTGCTACACTTTGACAGGTTTCCTGCATGCTTTTGGGAGGGTTCTGTGGTTGGATTGTTCTCCGGCAGGTAAAGAAGGTGCATTTTCTGTGTGGTTTTCATGGGCACGAGCACTGGGAGCTTGTGCCGGATTTGCAGTTGCAACTTCCATACCTGGAAATGTCGGCAGAGCGTTTGGAGCATCTTTCTGTGCAGGGATCGTAGGGATGGTTATTCTTATATTCGGAAATATCAGCAGCTTCAAAGGAGCGAAAGCAGCGGGGCATGTCATCAAAAGTGGGAAGAATTCCCCTGCGCGTGAATTTGATGATGATCATTCCAAGAGTTCTGTTTTATCTGAGGTTCTAGCTAAAGGAAAGGCTGAAGTTTAAAGGCTGTTTGCCCTCTTCATTTCTTTTTTGTTTGTTTGGTTTTCTTTCTTTTTTTATTTCTCTTTCTTGATGTACTTAATAAGTTTGGATCTATTTCATATTCTTTTGTAAAAGAGGCATGGCCTTTGTGGGGGCTGTAAAGTTTACTTGTGTTGCTTCTCGTTCAGAAAGAAACTTTTTAGGAAAACAAGTGCATGAATTGTTGTTTTGTCAAATAATTTGGAGATATTTTATGGGACTTTAGTTTTGGATGGACCTTTTTTTAGATAGACTTATTAATATTATGACTGTACAATTTATTATCTAAAAAGAAAATGACTGTACAATTTATTCATGACATTCCATTTGTCAAGTTCAAAGCAAGGATTGGGGAAATAGATGTTAAATGTACGAAAATTCTTAAAATCAACGATGCATTTACTTAAAAGGGCTGATTTCATTATGCAGTTAAAAGAACTTCTCTATAGCGAGCTCTGCATGGAGCATCAACAAAGATAGAAATGAATCTTGGTTATAACAGTTCAGCAGACGAGAATTGTCGTAATCTGAAACATTAAAAAATAAACAACTTTCTTGATCCTGTGTAAGAATGCCAGCGAAAGGTACAACCAAAATAAGCTGCTCCACATGATTCACGCTCTCTCATGCAAGTAGCTAATTGCAAACACAAAATATACTGCAACCCCACCTGATGTATCTCAGCGTTTTTGGCAGTTGTCTTGTTAAGGAAAGCACACATGCACAATTGAACCATCAAGACAACCAATTTAAACCAACGCAGTACGCGCTCCATAAAATAAGTAAAATGCAAATCCCTCCATCCAGTAACCCACCAAACTGCAAATCTGGAGAAAATCTATCAATCAGTTAGAGGAGCCCTAACAAACTAACTTACAAGCATCTACGGAAATCATGAGATGAAGTATGTTCTGATGACGAGGGCGGCCTTCCTAGCAATAATGAGGCTGCTGCAGTGCGAACTTTGCTTCAAGCGCAGAAATTTAGCTTCTTCATTACTTTTGCATAAGCCGCAGGAACAACACCAGGTTGTCTTAGTCGTCGTTTTGACTTCTTAGACTGCAATAACAAATAGAGTAATTTTATTATATGTTACATTAGTAGAGGTATAACTATTTAAAGTACCAGTGGAAACATCAAAAGAGAGGAATCGGACTAGGAGAATGATTTCGGCAGAAAAGGGAAAGGTGAAATCACTTCAAGTACAAAGAAAATAAAATGGAACAGTAATGGATCAGTTAAAAAGATTATTTGCCAAATATGTCAGATCGTTGTTCATTTTGTGAAGCACACAGAAACAAACTATTTCAAAGAATACTCCACATACTAATTATCATTCATCTAGTACATAGTTAGTTCTCTGAAGCATTAGTTTCCTTGTTTATGGATAATTCTGTACTTCAGAAATATCATATTTATAATGCCAGACCACCAAGCACATTCTATTATTGAGAAAAGACGCATGGAAAAAGAAAAAACCAGCAAACTGTTCTACAAGCCGGATAATTGCTGCTGCTGCTTAAATGATAGGCACCAGAATGAAGTTCTTATATTTCATATGTGATCCTCATCTGATGAAAATGGACAGTTCAGTACATAGTCCAGAAAATCCTCTAGTTGCCACTACTTTGTACTGCCCCTATTGAGTGTTAGTTAAGTTGGCTTGCCACACATCAGTTATTTATAACTAAAATATCATACATTTAAGAGGACAAAGCATAGATAGAAACCAATTCTAATGAGATTGCCAGTGGGGATGTGGCATCTATTCCTCAAGTGAAAGAAAAGTCAGTGACTCTGACTGATTACAGGAGCACCAGCCACTGATTTTAGGCTCGTTGGGATTAACATGTCTTCTGTAACTTTGAGTAGGCAAATATATCCTATAGTTCCAAACAGCACATGCCCCTCAGATCAATAATGTTGTCTATTTTCATATATCCAAAGGACAATATAATTGAGGAATCAAATCAAATTAATTAAGCTTCATTGATAGTACATTTATAATTGTAAATAAAACCAAAGTGAAAAATTAGTGTGAGAAAATCAAAGAATAGTGAGTAAAACACAAATCAAAATGGAAAGGACAAAATTCACCAATCATCAAACTGAATCAACACAGCATATGATGCATAAAATTGGTTTCAGAGACAGATATTTGGTTCAATTGGGCAAATATGGCATAGAGATTGAAGTGTTACCCTCTTGCGAAGACACATACATTAAGTAAAATAAGAGGGAAACAAAACAGAAACCCAAAAAACAATCAATATGAGTTGATCCAAATGGATACATAACCACTAGGCCTCCACGCTCACTTGTGAAAGTAAACAACTACTCATTTATTTATAATTTGTCTAAGACAATAAATTAAATAAAACGAAAATACCAGAATTCTTAGTCTAAAAAAAATCTAAGAACAAAATGAATTTCAACAATCCTAACATTTCTTTTCTACTCTTCGTCTTTCTCCACATTTAAGACGACATCTTTATCATCCTCATAGCAAGCTTCCTCTAGTACCTCTTGTGATTCGTTAATTTCTATTAGCTCGTAGTTCTTATTAATTTCTTGCATCTCAAGGTACTCGTCAAGAAGTTTTTGACTCACCGCACTGATAATCTGCTTGAAGTTAATCTGTCTCCACCTTATCAATTTACTATATACTTCGTAAACAGTGTGATAGTGTGCGGGTGACACAAAATTAACCACCCTACAAGCAGCCTCATAGTGACGAACACACCGCCCATGATCACCTGTCATGTGCCATAAATTTCTTATGGCATCTAGATTTTCTAGTACTCCTATATTCTATTCCACTTCCGATTAAAAAATGGTGTTTTGCAGCCTTGTGCATGGCTGCCAAAGTATATAGTAAATTGATAAAGCGGAGGCCAGGACGGTGGGACAAGATTAACTTCGAGCAGTTTATCGGCATGGTGAGCCAAAAACTTCACGACGAGCACCTTGGGGTGCAAGAAATCGATGAGAAGTACAAGCCAATAGAAATTGGCGAATCAGAAGAGAAACCAGAGGATGATGTTGTCGTCATCGAGGCGGAGGAAGATGAAGAGAAGAAAAGAAAATGTTAGGATTGTTGAAAATTCATTTTGCTCTTTTCTTAGATTTTTTTAGACAATAAGAATTCTAAATATTTTTCTTTTATTCTATTTATTGTCTTAGATCAAGTTATTAATAAATGAGTAGTTGTTTACTTTCACAAGTGAGAGTGTTGGCCCAGTGGTAAAATGTGCAGCCTTAAAGCTCTCCTCTTTAAGGGGATGGGTTCGAATAATGACAAGAAACCAAGGCAAAAACACAAATTAAGTACAGTAAGTAGCAAATAAAGCATAGAAAATCAAATGTATACACCAAAGTAAACTTCTACAGGGAAGTACTATTATAGAAATCAAATTATAGCTAAAAGTTGCAATAATTCTTAACGTACTAAATTCTTTTACAAATAGTGTGAAACGTACAACACCCTATGATATTAACTCAACAGAAAACTTCAACTCTTCCAAAGTTGAGAAGATCTACGATCATGTGATATTTTACCAGGTCAAAGGCTCTATTAGAGCTAGGACAATTCATGTTTAGCTGGTAAATAACTGGAAAAAGGAAGAGGTCTCAAGGAACCTGTTTCACAACATCCCTATCGGTAATAGCTACTCTTTTCTTTTTTCTGTTTATTTATTTAATTATCTGAGGCTTAGTATGCAAACCTTTGAGAATGCATTATGCCTCTTCCCTTCCTTCCATCGCCTGATTTGCCCATCATGCATAAGCCTAAATCTGCCTTTATAAGACCTAAAAACCATCACATAATCAGTGTTTCTTGGCCCTGCTCCTGAAAATTGACGAAATATAGTTCATCTATAGAAGGCATTATATACATACGAGTAGCCTTTGATTTTGACTTTTTTGACTTTGGAAACTACTGGAGTCATGGGCTTCCTACTCTTCAACTTCCTCTTCCTCTGCTTGGCAGTGATATGTCGTACTTGGATCAACTAAAAAGATACCATTTCAATATGAGACATGAGAAGATATAAATAAATCCTAGCACATCGAACATATGTTGAATATATCTAAGGGGTATCGACAACAGGTATAATTTTAATAGCAAGAAAAAAATGGAGAAAACACAGCAAATCGAGACCGAAATTAGCGGACGGCAGGGAGTAGAATAACGGTACACGCAAAAAAAAAAGTGTCAGAAACTTGTGAAATCTCATTTAGATGTCAACATTTAAGATTAAGAGTTCACACTGCCCCAGAATTGAATTGAGTTGGAGGACTTGACATATGACCAGATTCCAATACGAACTAGCAACCTTTACAGAAAAATGCACCACATTCTACCATCAGGCGATGATGGAAATAGCAATTAACATTCATAAGTATTTGATATCGATAAACATCTCCTAAAATTTCAATCAACGAAAACCCATGCTAAATTACCATGTACCCATTCCTACCGTTCAAGCAAGACAGCACAAGGTATCATATTAGAGACAAAAAATGTTAAAACACACACGCGCGCGCGCAATGGTGGGGGTGAGGGAGCAATGTCATCTAAAATGCGCAAACATCTTCAGATTCTGATACGGAAATAACCCAACATCAAGCATAAAAGCCTGCTTTCAACCACTACGAACACATATACAAGAAAACAATAAAAACGAGCGAGGGCTAAAATGACACACTTACAGAGAGAGGCGACTGTGTGAAAGGAGTGGGAAACCTGGAGGCGCTGATGTGGGAGGAAAAGTTGGATGCGATTAGGGAACAAGTGACGATTGGGGGTTTGTGGAATAAATTGGGAGAAGTGTGGAGGAGACGAGCAGCGGGGGAAGGACGGAAATGGTGGAGCTGAGTAGAGAAACCAAGGGCTGCCAAGGAGCGGAGCCGCCAGCACCATCTCTGCATCATCTCTATGTTTTTCTTCCAATGGGGAGAGTCGGAGAGAGGGAGAGACTCCGGATTGGAGTGAGGGGTACTATTTTATTTCTATTTGTGATACTTTGGGAAATATGTGAAAGTAAGGAATAACTGATTACTAGGGCTGAAAAAATCGAAGGATCGAAAAAATTCGATTGAAATATTAATATATATAACATTGATCTTACTCTTAGCTCATTCATTAAAAATCATTGAGTGTTGTAACCTGCACATGGTAAGAGGTTAATTCTTTGACTTTTAATAATTCTTGTAAACTTTTAGAAGGTGGAGTGTGACATGATACTCAAGAAAGAATCACCTATGTAAGTGAGAAGTGAGGGCCGCTTTAACGTGTGAATCACTTATGAATCCAAAATGGTGTTTTATAAGCAAAATGGATACAAAGGTGAGAGTTTATGTGTTCGTAAATAATATTATGTCAATGTTATTGTCAAGATATACATCAAGGAAGAATGGTTAAATGCATCACGTCCATCAGGCTGCCGGTATGCCCGAGGGTTCAAAGCTCCTAGCTACCATTCCAAATACAATATTATTTCTCGAGAATTGTGTTAGATGTCTACATGTATGCATATGCATTTTTTATATGGATGTTTGTTGGAAAAGTTGGTTTGGACTTGTAAATTTCGAACTAATGTTGGGGATTTTTGGAAACGTATGAAAAGCTTTTGGCCTTCAGTTGTCGAGGCCTTTACCCTTTCAGTTGTGGTAAACGCATGTGTGTTGATGAGATGTGTAATGTCCAAGCCTTTTTAAGTCTTCTCTTGAGCCTATAAATGGTGTGAGTTTTGAAAGAGAGAAATACACACTACATTCGTACTTTTTCCAACACATTCTCTCTCAAAGGTCGTGAGCGTTTGCATCACACGCATCCATCACTTAGTATCTTTAGAAGCATTGTTTGCTCGATTCTCAAAACTCCGTCAAATTCGTCAATGCCTAGCGACTTTGATGTGCTTCTACACAATATGAGAAAGTCGTTTTTATCTTAGGGGACTATACGTCAATCAGAGCTCACCAGCCGAGACGTAATTCGTCCTGCAGATAGAGGGTTCCCCCGACTCGACTTACAAATTTTAGTTTGTTTATCTTTATTTATTTCGTTGTAATTAGTTAGAGAAAATCATATGGTCCTTCCCACTGACACACTCGATATTTTAGTTTTTTTAGTGATTAAATCTAAAACGTTTTAAGTGCTTTAGATTATATTTAGCTATGTTTTGGTTTAATTATCTACCAGTTAGTTTTTTTATGAGTTTTTAAGTTATGAAATAAAAAGATGCATAAAAGGGTGTTAAAAGGTCAAAGGATCAAGAACGGTGCATGTTCGATGAAGAATGGATCCCTAACGGACCGTGTGAGATAAGATTAGTCCACACGACCCTTTTCGGGCTTCATAAAACTCATGGTTCGAACTTAAGTTCCGAAATGGACCGTTTGGTAAGAGATTTCCACCAAACATACTGTTTCCTGCTTAGTGATTTTGATACTCGAAAGCCGACATCGCTAACAGACTGTTTCAGAAGGAATTCTTCCCACACATATTGTTCCTATTTCGGCCAGGCCACGAATTTGATGTTGAAACCCCAAACAGTCCGTGTGACAAGTTTATGCTCCTACGCGATCCGTTTCCCACTCAAGATAAGCCCAAAAGGCTCTATCCTTAGCCATCCGAGTTCTATCTTCTCTAGGTTTTTTGTGCCTATATATAGGTCCCTTTATGCACGATTTTGGGACACTCCCAAACACCAATTTTCACACATTTCACCTATTATTTCCACACCATTCATCCACCAATACCTTGGAGAAGTCTCCATCATCCATTGGCAAGCAAAGAATGATCAAAGACGATCGAAGACAAAGCGAAATTCCGCATCTACACAGGTTCTTTTAGCTTTGTTTAGATTGTTTTCGTGTTCTTATTTTGTTTTACTTTTGTTTTACATTTAGTCATGCTTGGCTAGACCATTTTTATTGTAGGGTTAGAAAGTAATCAATATTAGTTTTGTTCAAACGTTTGGTTTTATATCCAATACCTTATTTTGTTTTATCTTTTCTTGTTTTTAATGCTTATGTTTGACTAGCTATCAAATAGATGATTTTGTGTGTGTTAGTACAATATTTGAGATATGATTATTGATGCACGATCGAAGATTAGATAACTCATTAATTAACAAATCGAGAGGTTTGAGATTGATAATGAGGACATATAATCTTAAGTTCTTTTAGGAGTTGCAAGCATAGATTAACATCTTAACTTGTAATCCACGGCTTAGGCACTTCGAGATGAGGTCTAAACTAGTCATGTGATTATTCTAGCAAAATTCGAGTTGTGATTGGATATTAAATCGAATGTTTGAATGAGTCAATGTGTTGGTAAAATCAAATCCATAGAATAACCATTTGAGCCTCTTTGTTTGGTATGATTCTACCTTGGCAAAGTAATTAATGTGTTTATATTTCTGTATTTGTTTGATTTTTGTCCAACAGAGAAAGTAATAAGAATCTTAAAAACAAGAAAAGTAGTGTAGCTTTCTAGGATTCTTATCCCCTAACTTTTCTTAGGTATTCTTTTTCCTAGTTTCAGGATTTTTACATATTTAGACATTTAATATTATTTTTATTATTTTATTAAGATACAAATTATAATAATAATTATTATTATAATTATTCTATTATTCTATTATTTATTATTATTATTATTGTTATCAATTAATAAAATCTTAATTTAATTTTTAAAATTATGAATCATACTTAATTATAATAATAATAATAATAATAACTATAATAATAATTGTCATTATTTATTATTATTATTATTATGTTCTCAAATAATAACTTATTAAACAAATTTTTATGCAATTTTTAAAATTATAGATCGTACTTTATGTTGTAGTATATTAGTATTATTATTGTTATTATTATTATTATTATTATTATTATTATTATTATTATTATTATTATTATTATTAATTTATCTATTTGATTAAGAAAATATTACTTTAGTTATTAAGTTTATTAGTTAATTTAATTTAATTAATCAATATTAGTTCATAATCTTAATAATTTCTTTGATATTTCCAAACACATGATAAGTAATCTATCAGGAATCATATTCCCCAACAACATTATTTTCGTGACAAACAAACAGGCACTTTGTATTTTCTTTCAAGTATTATTTTATTTTATGTTTTGTATCTTTTTATTTTTCAAGACCATCCACAACAATCAAAGTTTGTGTAATTTATATACTATAAATCGATTGAGGTCATAGTTTTAGAATCGAACAAATCTATGTGGATACGATACTCTTTACTCACTATTTACTATACTACAATTGCACCATCCTCTTGTAGTATAATTTTAGTAGCAATAAATATTTCAGATCACCCACCAAGGCCAATTTGCTACAACGAAGTGTGCAGGTCATGAGTGAATATGGTCTATGCCGAAGGGATTACAAAATTGAGTGGCTTTCTTTTATGATTTTTCCGTTTGCACTCGTATGTTGGTCTGATATTGGCATTAATCAGCTTCTTGAAAGAGATATGGAGAGCAACATATGTTTTTCAAAACTTCATTTTTAATTGTTCAAAATGGTGATGACTTTGTAAAGGCTAAAGTAGCTATGATCATTTGGTAAATTTGGAAAGATATAGAATATGGCCGTGTAAAATAGGGTCTTTCCTTCCTCTCTTGTCTCCTACATTCTCACTTTGAGTTTTTGTATAAAGTAGCTATAATGTGGAATTGCTTGGAAAGATTGACATGATTTGGATGTAGGATGGTTCAAATGTGGAGTAGATGTTGCTTTCTTTGATGACCTTATTGCCGCTAGCATTCTGATAATTTTGAGAAATGACACTGTACTAATAGAATCTTTATTGTTGCCATTTTTATTTTATTTTTTTCCGACAAAGTTACAAGTAGCGAAAGGTGAAATTATGGGCATCCGATAAGCTCTTTTGTGGATAAAGCAACTGGCCCTCCAACACGTGAAAATCGTGTTCGACAACAAAATTTCGTGTTATGCAATTTGGTTTAGTCACGTCTAATTCAGAGTCATTGCATCGACGCGTAGACAACTGTTGGCTTTCCAATTGGAGTTCAAACTTAATCACATTAAACGGAAAGACAATGAGATTACACACTTTGACTAATGATTTTACTTCTTTGCATATTTGAAATGAACCTTCGACTGCTGTGGGATCTTCATCTCCCATGCTTATATTTCTAATAAAGTATCATCTTTTAAAAATAAAAAAAAATTCAAAAAGCTTTCAAAGTAATTCTTATATTATTTCTTATTCTCGATTATGCCTTTTTCACGCCCTATCTTTACCATTGTTTGAATTTCGGATTCGAACAATACTTATGGGTTACATTGATAATCTTGAAACATCTTTTAAATTTTATATCGTGTCCATTGCATCTCAGTTTTTAGAATTTTTACCTATTTTTGCAATTTTTTATAATCGTACGACTCAAAATAATTTTTTTTAAAAATAAAAAAATTTAACGAATAGAAAGATATATCTTCATCTTCTTATATATATATATCTAAAGACATATCTTTCACTACAATAGTTATATGACAGACAACTTTTTTTATCACATAACTACGTCCTCAAGCTCGAGGTTTTAATTTTTTGACGATAGTACCTCATTAATTTAACCTTTAATAATTACTAAATTATCTTCGGCGGAGCCCATAGTGTAACTAGCATTTGCTGCTGCAGAATAAACTAACTTGAAAATGAGATAACATGCTTTATAGGGCATGCTAACATATTTGCTCATAGGAACGTCCGCGACCGACTAAAATGGAATTGTGATGGGGCCATCACACCATCAACAACATTTCAAAGTAATGATTTAACTTTATTTTTTATCTGAGTTGAGGTGAGTAATTGAGGATCGAACCTTGATGACTGCACCTACAAAAGCCAATAATAATACAATTGAACTACAAAACTCATTACGAGTAATTTCTTTTGAACAAAATTTGCAACTATTTATGACATTCTTTTATTTGATAGAAGGGAAAGAGAAATAGTGAAATTTGATTCATAGATCTCTTTAGTTGTAAAGAATGCATTCATCTTTTGAATGTTCCAAAAATAATATTTGTGACATCTTTTTAAAATTGAAAGTTATGTTTGTGGAACTATCAAGCAACCGAAGATGGCAACAAATGCCTGAATTTTAGTGAATAGAATGCGGAGCCCCTTTTAATTGGTCTAATCACGAGAATTCTTATCCATATCTATCGTCATGCAATTCATTTGCCATTCTTAAACAAAATATCAACAATGGAATAAATACACCAAAAGAAAAACAATATCAACAAATAGAAACTTGATTCTATCACATGACCGATAACCAAACATAGTTGAAATTTCAAACCAAACTTTTTTTCTCCCAATTCCAGCCAATACAAAAAAAAAGAGGAAATTACAGTTTTCACAACTCTCTGTTACTTTAAAACCCCATTTATTGTAATTAGCAGAATTTAAGGTAAAATAAAAAACTCTAATCAGTAATATTATGCTGTGGGCCTGTAGTAATCTAGGAAGGGATAAATTAGTACTCGCATGCCCTTAAGTCATTGTCATATATAAACAAGCGGTTGCTGTTCGAGAGAGAGAAACATGAATAGAAATAATCAGTAAACATATATATATATATATAGATGTAGACGTAGAGAGAGAAAGATAGAGAGAGAGTACAAAGGAGGAATGTGGGAGCTGCGTAAGTGTTTCCGAGAGAGAGAGAGAGAGAAAATACAGTATAAAGAAAAGGAAGTTTCTTTACCTCCCAGAAAAACCCTACCTTGTGGAGCCACTAGGACTGAATCTAATTTATTTCCTTTTCTAATGAGAATTATGCTCTAGATCTATTAGCAGTAATCTTTTCCATTAGTTTTTGTGGGTTCTGACTTCTCAGTAATTTGGCAGGCTAGGCAGTAGAAAGTTTGGTGGGTTTATCTGATAGGTTTCGAGAAATGATGAAGTTTGGATAGGGGAAGTTATTTTGCAAGCAAGTTTGAATCTTTGATTCTGGGGTATTTTCAGTTTTCCTTTTTTCTATTTGGTTGTTGTGTAGAAAGCGCTATTTTTGCTTCAAATGTGCTGGTGGTAAATGCAGAAGTATGTGTATATGGTCTTGCGGGAAATGGTGAAAGAATGTTTAGGCACACAATGCGATTTGAGTTGTGTTATTCTTTTAATGATTAATGTCGCTAAGGTGTTCTAGAATTGAATGATTTGGCATTTGGTGAATCACATTACTGAAGAGAATGTTGTGTATCTCTGAGACGAAAGGGGTGCATAGTTTATCTGGAAGTTGGTAACATAGCCGAGGTGCTTGTTTTCTGACTATATATGTGATCTAACCACCACTGAAGATTTGCGCTGGAGTGGTTGGGCGTGCCTGGGAGTGTCACGATGTCCTCCTTGAGTCGAGAACTGGTGTTCTTGATACTGCAGTTCTTGGACGAAGAGAAGTTCAAGGAGACTGTACATAAGTAAGTTTATTTTATGGGGTTAAAGCCATTGTTATAAGCAGTATTGGTTTATCTGGCTCATGGTTGATTATACGCATTTCTTAGAACTATTAACTTAGGGAAAATGAAGCATTTCTTCATAGATAAGCTTCAGAGTGAATCAGCAATTTGTGTGATGAGAAAGGTTTTTACTCATTTTAGCATATATGGTACACAGCAGCTTCATCTGGAGCAGCGTATAGTTGGCCGGATAAGAAAATGCATGTCTTTATTTTTCAATAAGGGTAAATGGAATTGGCTGCTGCCCAGGAGCATGTTGCATTATTTTCTGTGAGAAGTCAGTTGGATTTTATGTTATGAAAATTTCTAGTAAGTCTTGGGATTGTATTGTTTTAGGTTGGAACAAGAATCTGGCTTTTTCTTCAATATGAAGTACTTTGAGGATCAAGTCCAAGCAGGTGAATGGGATGAAGTTGAACGCTACTTAAGTGGATTTACAAAGGTTGAGGATAACCGATATTCAATGAA
>JAYDZE010100710.1:0-24158 GCA_034509125.1 Monilaria moniliformis
CTGCGCTTCATCTGATCCGTCTCCTGAAGGGTGACGGACTCTAATCAAATCTGGAGGAATTTGCGGGGCTCAGGTCAGATGGCCCGCCGTCCACGGCGATGTTGCCGCAGCTGCACGCGACATAATCGTGGGTGTGCTTGCTTTCGATGACGTCGCCACATCGCAGGCATCGAGCAGCGTTCCGCGCAAGCTCCGCCACAGCAGTCTCCTCGGCCTCGAACCCCAACAAGCGACCAGACGAGCGGGTCGGATCTCGCGATCCGAGTTCAAACTCTAGTTGACCGAGAGCTTGAGTACCTCTTCCGGCAGGCCACGCTCGTCCACACCCTGGCCGAGCCGGTAGTATCGAGACATGGTGCGAACCCACCCTTGATCCGGTGCCACCACCCACAAGTCTGACGTCCGACCTGGACCATTGCCGATGCTGGGATGCCCAAGGATCAAACCAGTCAAGCAGGGAACCGGCACGTAGGTCTTGCTGTAATGGTCGATCAGTGGCGCTGCCGCGAGATCTGCCTCGGTTGGACCTTCACCCGCTCGAATAGCCTTCAAGTCGGTTAACAGCCGCTCGCAGCGATCAATGTACAGTTCAATGTGAGGCGACAAACCTCGGGCCGTCAGAAAGATCATCAGATCCTCCGTGATTGGTGTTTGCAGCTGAATTCAGGCTTCTTCACTTCCGGTCTGCGGGAACCCCCAACCGGTAGTATCCTGAGCGCGTTCTCGCCCACCCAAGCTTTGGTGCATGCAACATAAGGAGATGCGCACCGGTGCTTTCCGCCGGATCAACCGGCTCTCCGTCAATCTGACCGGCTAGGCTGGGCAGCGAGAGGGTGGAAACCTCATAGAGATCTAGGATCGGAGCCGCCGCCAAGTCGTCTTTCGTCGGCCCATGGCCTGATGCGAGCGCTTTGAGATCGCGTTGCAGTCGCTCAATAACCTCGATCTCAGAACGAAACTTGTCCTTGTTTTCCACAGTCAGCCTCTCCCCCCACTCAAAACCCGGTAGAGGAGCGGACATTTTACAGGCCGTATATCGAGATATGGTCGGTCTTTCGACACCTCCTCAATGAAAGCATCGCTGGTGTCGAGGAACTGCAAAAAAGCACCTGGTTTCATTTGCTTCTCATTGAACAGGAGCAAACCTGCCAGAAGCATCATCCCCAGTGCTTGCACCTCAAGCTCCTTGAGCCCATCGAGGTCTTCCCAGCTTGGTACAATCGCGCCCGTCAAAGTTTTATTGAGCGTCAGCGGTTCACGGTCGGGGCACTGGACCTGCCAGACGTCTACGTGCCGGGCATCCTGCAATCCGTAATGCAGGTCCGCCGACGACGTGGTCAGGTCGTCGGTTGGCAGACCGCAAGCCTGGAAACGCTCCCGTAGGAACGGAATATCGAACTCCGTGCCTCTCCATGTAATCAGCAGAGGCTGGCTCTCGTTCCGGAGCGTATCGTGTAGCGCACTCAGCAAGGATTTCTCGTCACGATGTACCCTTGATTGCTCATCGTCAGAGCAGAAACCTTCTGTCGCGTGTCCGACGACATGATCGAGTCTGAGACCGATTGCGGCTGATCCAAAGGAAATGCGACCTCGCGCCAGCGCAAAAGCACTTACTAGCAGATCGTCGGCGCCACTCCGGATCGAGCGTACGAATCCTGAGCTCGAGTTTTCCTTAGCAGACCGGCTTTGAGCGCGGGGCACCAACGCAATGATCGTCCGGGTGCGTTCTGCTTTCGACAAGTTCATCGCAGCACTCCAAATCCTTGATGTCAGGCGCCATCGATCGCTCTCAGAACAGAGGCCTGATGTATCCACGATTCGCCGGACTGGCTCTGATTTGCCTCCAGCGTCTCCACAGGATCGCGAGAATCGTATGAGCAAAATGTCGTCATAACAACTTTAAAAGTGAGTATGACGACATTTTGTCCTTAAGCCGCTCCGAATCATGGACCCATGCGCAATAGCGCAGGATCATTCGGAATGCTTCCGACTGCAGGAATGATTAGGGCTGCCCGAGGTCTGCTGGGCTGGAGCCAGCGGGATTTAGCGGAATATGCGGGGCTGCATCAGAACGCGGTTTACCGAACCGAAAAGAATGATACGGCCATCCGACCGAGCACCGTCGGCGCTCTGGCCCGAGCGCTAGAACAAGGTGGAGTGATATTCCTACTAGATACGGATGATTTCATCCAAGGCGTGGCGCTCCGTAAGGATTTCGCCTCGCCCAGTGACAACGGCAAAGGTGCCGACCGGTAAGTCGGTGTGTGACGGGCCTTTTGGAATTCTAGGATTGATGGCCGCCATTCCGACCTGGGGTGTTCTGCCGATTCATTGAGCGTCGGCAAACTAGGGCACGGGTGGCAATCTCAATCATCGTCAAACCCACTGGATAGCTTGGCCCTAAGAAGGAAATGATCGCCTCAACCGACTACAAATCCTTAGCCGACGCATTGGAGCGCAGCCCTGACTATCGCGTCCTTCGCCGGGTGGTCAGCCACGATCAGTTCGCAGCACCGGTCGGCGAGACGAAGGTCGGTATCATCCTGGACAGGGAAACGACCGGCCTGGATCCGCGCACCGACCAGATCATCGAGTTGGCGATGCTGGCGTTCGAATACGACGAGCGCGACAAAGTTTGCCAAGTCCTAGAGCGGTACCAGTCGTTCAACGATCCCGGCCGACCAATCCCTCCCGAAGTGACGCAGCTGACCGGCATCACTGATGAAATGGTTGCCGGTCACTCGATCGATTTGGCTACGGTCGAGCGATTGGCTGAAACGGCTGTCATAGTGATTGCCCACAACGCGGCCTTCGACAGGCGGTTTGCTGAGCGGCTTCATCCGATCTTCAGTAAACGTGGATGGGGCTGCTCACTATCCGAACTCCCATGGAGCGACGCCGGGATCCGAAGCGCCAAGCTTGAGTACCTCGGCATGTGCATTGGCTTGTTCCACGACGGCCACCGTGCGATCGCGGATTGCGAGATGCTGCTAGAGATCCTGGCCAGGCCATTTCCGGCTACCGACAAGCCGACGCTCGGAATGCTCCTGGATGCGGCGAGGCAGCCCAGCGTCAGGATCTGGGCATTGAATAGCCCCTTCGACCTGAAGGATCTTTTGAAAGCTCGTGGATATCGTTGGAACGACGGGAGCGATGGTGATCCAAAGGCCTGGTATCGAGATGTCCCTGAGGTCGATCTTGAGACCGAGAAGCAGTACCTCCAAACAGAGATCTATTCGGGTCCGTTTGACCCCCACTATGTGCGGCTCACGGCTCTCACACGGTTCTCGGACAGGACCGGAGGAGCCGACCAATCGGCGTCAGCCCTCTCCTAACAAATGCCAGCCGGTTCCTGGCAACCGATATTCGACCCCTATGGTCTGGCCTCGATAAACGGCGCTTACCTGGACCTGACACCCGAAGGGTTGCTTCATGTTTAACGACCGCTAGGCGCTCGAGCGGTCGGCTGGAGCCGAAGCTCCCTAAATAGGGTATCCATTTCCGAACAGAGCTCAGCTACGCCTGTGACGCGTCCCTGCATGGCACAATCACGATCGCTAAGAGATCGCGAAACCCGATGCGGGTCGGCCCCTATCCGACTAGGTCGTAAGGCCGGGAAACGCCAATCGCTGAGGCATTCACTGGCGATGCGAAGGACCTGAGTATCAGTGCAGACAGGGGAACGAAGGGGAAGCCGGAATGCAGATCGTTGACGCGCAGATACACCTCTGGAGTACCGGGCTACCTAGCAATATGGCCCATTGGCAGGTCACCTCGTTCAGCGCCGCCGAAGCAATTTCCATGATGGATGAAGCCGGTGTCGATGCCGCTGTGATCCACCCACCTTCCTGGGATCCAGGTTCAACTGAGCTCGCGATAAACGCGGTTCAGGACTATCCGGGCCGCTTTGCCATCATCGGATCTATTGATCTAGGGCAGCCGCAAGACAGTACGGCCGCGATGGAACGTTGGCGCGAGCAACCGAGCGTGCTTGGCCTGCGATGCATGTTTCTAGACGGCGAGAACCGCCGACGCCTACACGATGGCGAACTGGGTTGGTTCTGGGACGCGGCCGAGCGGTTCGACATTCCCCTGACCACTCTGGCGACGGGATCGTTTGAAATCCTGGGAGACATCGCCGCCGCGCATCCTGGCCTGAGGTTGAGCATCGATCATCTCGGCGGCAAAGGGGGCAACACGTCACTTAAGGACGATGCAGCGATGACGCATATGCCCGACCTGTTGAAGCTCGCCAGACTGCCGAACGTCGCCGTCAAGGCCACCGGTATTCCGGGATACTCCAGCGAGAGCTATCCCTTCCCGGTCATGAGTTCCTATGTCCGACAGGTCTTCGACGCATTCGGTCCCGACCGGATGTTCTGGGGCACCGATATCTCCAAGATGCCGTGCACTTGGCGGCAATGCGTGACCATGTTCACCGAGGAGATGCCTTGGCTCAGTGGCGATGACTTGTCCCGGGTGATGGGAGGCGCAGTGCGAGATTGGTGGGGATGGCACTAGCCGACTCGATTGAAAGTTCGATTTGGTGAGCCAGGGTGCGCGGATAGCGGTCCCGTTGTCTCAGCGGGCGGCATCCGGCTCTGGCCGCTTTGAGGGCGGCGCGGCCATCGGCGAACGCGGAAAATCTGAACAAAGACCCGCGGCCCAGCGTCGATCTGACCTGGGTATCGTCTTTCATGGAGTGCGCTGATCGCGGCAGATGACCATGCCGAGCCCGCTCCCATTGCTAGCGTCTTCCGACCGTGCATAGAAACAGGACTCAAAAACTTCCCGAGTTCTTCTCGATGACGACATGGCAGTCGTGTGAGCTAGCGCGTCTTTTAGTACCCGGGTTCAGGTGCGGCGGTTGGATTTCGGCATCGAGCCGTCCTAGCAACGCGAATCCATCGAGACAGACCTGAGAGGCGCCGACAGGGTAAGAAAATTCTTCGCTCTGCATCAAGAAACGCTGCTAGGGAACGAAGCCGATCAGCACTCATAACCTCAACGGCCGCAGCAAACGTTGATCATAAATTTACAACCAATTGTAACATTCACGTGCTATTTTTTCCCGATCGTAGATTGATTGGTCATCGGTGACTGAATTCCGGAGGAGGATACGCGATGCGTACGATACTGACGGCTCTGGCGTTTACTGTGTTGTTGATCGGGACAGCCAGCGCCGAACGTGTTCGGATCGCGACATGGAACATCGAACACCTGCGAGCCGAGAACGGCACGGGTAGCGTGGCGCGCGAGGATGTTGACTACGAGGCGCTTTCCGCACTTGCAACGGAGTTGGACGCGGACGTCATCGCGCTCCAGGAGGTCGACGGCCCCGAAGCCGCTGCAAGGGTGTTTGACCCATCAGTCTATGCGTTCTTCTTTTCCGACCGACGCCATCCTCAGCGAACAGGCTTCGCGGTACGGCGTGGCATCACGGTTACGTCGGATCTGGACTACGTCGCACTTGAACTCGACGGGTCTGTTCGCCGCGGTACGGATATCACCATCGAAGTTGGCGGACAGGCGCTACGCCTCTTATCGGTTCACCTGAAAAGCAGCTGCTTTCAGGGAGATCTGGATAGAAACCGCCATTGTCGAACCCTGAGGCAGCAAGTCCCGGTGGTGGAAACCTGGATCGATCAGCGCACCAACGAGACTGTGCCGTTCGTTGTGCTCGGCGATTTCAATTGGCGCTTTGATTCCGATGGCGACGTCATTATGCCGGACTGGAACGACAGGGATCCCGCTGGCTTGGTCTTGTCCCGGGTGACCCAGGGACTTCGAAGTGGCTGCCTGGGAGGACGCTACCCAGACTATATCGACCACATCATTTTGGACGAACAAGCTGCCGCGTGGTTGATCCCGGACAGCTTCCATCAAGTCGATATTACCGAAGCCGATGAGGATCGCTTCAAGCTTTCGGACCACTGCCCGATCGCCATTGACCTAGAGATCGGATCTTCAAGCGAGGATCCAGCGGCTCGGGCTCGCGACCTGTTCGAAGAAATCCGCCGACTTGTAAGAGAGACCAACGAAAAGATGACTGAGCTCGAGGGTTTGATCCCGCTACTGCAGCGCTGACCCGGCTGCACTAGACGGGGCGCTGGCAAATCCCAAATTGAGCCTTGGACGCAGCTATCAGCTAGACTTGAAGACCCATACGAGGGAAGAACGTACAGGCCACCTTCAAGAGATCGTAAGGGAGTCGGGTCCCCAAAGACCCATACTCAGATAGGTCAATAGAGGGCGGCTTTATTGTCCCGGAGACCCCGCGCAAAAGTCGGGGCCACGAGTCCGAACGCAGCCGAGGGGCTCCGGGATATCGCTCGCCGATAGTGACCTGTTGCTTGCAAGGTATGATCCCATGGGCAGCTACATCGGTATCGATGTCTCTAAAGCCCGCCTTGACGTTTGCGTTTGGCCTGCGAATGAGCTCAGGACCTTCGATAACAGCCCTTCGGGCGTCGCCACATTCATCAGGTTCGCAAGAAAAGTCTCTCCTGAACTTATCGTCTTCGAGCACACAGGCCGATTGAGTCGAGATCTGATCGAGCATCTGGCCGAACATAAAATTCCAACCGCCCTCGTTGATCCCCGAAAGGTCCGAGCACTCGCGACTGTCATTGGCCGAGAGGCAAAGACGGATGCGCTCGACGCTCAGCTTATTGCGCGGTTTGCCTCGCTAATCCGTCCGGCCCGGTCGAGGTCCACAACCGCGGCGGAGTACGAGTTAAGAGACTTGGTCACCAGGCGCATGCAATTGGTGGGCGAGCGCCGAAGAGAGGCCATTCGGCGTACCCAGCTTCAAGGCGACTTCTGTTTGCAGGGAATCGAGCGCCACCTTAGATGGCTGGAGGCAGAGATAGCGTTAACTGATGGAGAGATCGACAACAGGATATCCGACCATAATGAATGGCGACGCCTCCGAGAGATCGTCACATCGATGCCGGGCTTCGGCAAAACCGCTGCCCATACCCTGATCGCTCATCTGCCAGAGCTCGGACACCACAGTGGCAAACGTATTTCAGGCCTTCTGGGTCTAGCACCCAGGGATCGAGAGAGCGGCAAAATCTCACGATACAAGAAGACAGGATACGGCCGGGTTCAGGTTCGAGCAGTTTTGTTCATGTGCTCAGTGGTCGCCACACAGCACAATCCGGTCATCCGGCGGTTTCATAAACGGCTCATCGAGGCGGGCAAGCCGCGGCTCGTGGCGAGAGTGGCAGTCATGCGCAAGATGCTGACGATCCTTAACGCCATGATTCGAGATGATGCACTTTGGTCTATGCATGTTGCCGACGCTCAAGATCGGACGCATTGATCTCGCAATCTGCGCTTCTCCGATGCACACGGGAACTGGGAGCGGCATTGAAACCCATTGCCGACGCCACGATCGACCTACCTCCGATGTGCAGTGGATTCTAATTCCAGAGCATGAGCACTTGAGCAGTTGTGATGTGCCTCCGCGAAACGCCCTCGAATTTGGTTAGAGTTTTCCGGGTCTGCTTCCTTGGCTGGGAGAAGAGCGGAAGACGATGAAGGCATCGAAGTTCAGCGACGCGCAGAAGGCGTTCATCATCCAGCAGGGCGAGGACGGTACGCCGGTGGCGGAGGTCTGCCATCAGGCAGGGATCAGCCAGGCGACCTACTTCAATTGGAAGAAGTACGCTGGCATGATGCCGTCTGAGATGCGGCGGGTGCGCGAACTCGAGCAGGAGAACGCACGGCTGAAGAAGATCGTCGCCGACCTGTCGCTCGACAAGGAGATGCTGCAGGACGTCATCAAACGAAAGCTCTAAGGCCTGGTCGGAAGAGAACGCTGGTCGATGCGATGCGATCGGACTGGGCGGTCTCGATCCGCCGCGCCTGTGCGGCGATCCTGCTCGATCCCAAGACCTACCGGTACACCTCGCGTCGACCCGACCAGGCCGCCTTGGAACAGCGGATCAGGGAGGCCTTTCAGACCCGGGTGCGCTTCGGGTACCGGCGGGTTCATGTCCTTCTCACGCGGGAGGGTTGGACGATCAACATGAAGAAGACCTACAGCGTTTACAGGGAGTTAGGCATGCAGCTGCGCGACAAGACGCCGAAGCGGCGGGTCAAGGCCAAGCTGCGTGACGACCGTACCGAAGCTGTTGGATCCAACGATGTCTGGGCTATGGACTTCGTGCACGATCAGCTGGCAACGGGCCGCAAGATCCGTGTGCTGACGGTAGTCGACACGTACTCGCGCTACGTCCCGGTGCTCGATCCACGGTTCAGCTACCGGGGCGAGAACGTGGTGGCGACCTTGGAGCGGGTCTGCGGGCAGATCGGCCATCCGAAGACGATCCGGGTCGACCAGGGCTCGGAGTTCATCTCCCGCGACATGGACCTATGGGCCTACCGGCGAGGCGTCACACTCGACCTCTCACGCCCTGGCAAACCCACGGACAACGCGTTTATCGAGGCGTTCAACGGCCGTCTGCGGGCGGAATGCCTGAACACCCACTGGTTCCTGAGCCTTGCCGATGCGGCGGAAAAGTTGGAGGCCTAGCGTAGAGACTACAACGAAGAGCGGCCACACAGCGCAATCGGGAACAAGGTCCGGGCAGCGCTCATGAAATCAGCACACGCTGCCAGCCCGTGATGCTGACCGAGGCCCCAAAACTCTAGCCACGGCTGGGGGCACGTTCGGGAGCACTCCATCGATGCCCAGGCTCTACCAATAGCCGGAGGAAACTCGGGGCTCAGGTCATCTGATACGAAAAGAGCAGGTCCCCAGTGGATAAAAGAGTCGACCCAATGAGCCATTGGTTCATGCATGATTTACAAGCGGACAACCCGCGGACGATGTCGCCAACCCACTATGTTACCCAGCACCATCTGGACAACTTTAGTTTGTAAATTATAGGAAACTTGATCCACACCACGCCACATTTGAAGAACGTCAGACCCAGAATCATTAGCCGTCAATTGCGTGCTTTCTTCTCGGAAAGACATCTGAAACTCTCAATAATCATTCACTTCTTTCCTTTCAATAAAAATAACTGTTTTCTCAGAAATTAGATTTCTGTAGTAATTTATGATGTATGAGCGAACCGCTGATGTATTTTTCTGACTTTTTTTTGCTAGAGAAACTGCTGCGCTAACCTGGTCTTCCACGCTTGTATTTTCCCACCTTGCTATATCATTCAATGCGGCCCAGAGGTCTGGCTCTAAGCGCATAGATGTTCTGAGTCCGCGGACGCGGACATTTTTCGACTTAAGATTGCTCATATTGAATATGTAGTCGCATATCCAGTGACTCGTCAAGATTGAAAAACATTTTGTCGCGAGATCGCTGTTTGGCTGTGAATTTTGGACAGAACGGTCGATGGCTACGATGGATTAGGAGTGATCACCGTCGATGTGCATCCCCGAAATCCCCTCGAATCGGTCAGAGTTTTCCGGATCTGGTTCTCTGGCTGGGACAAGCACGGAGGACGATGAAGGCATCCATGTTCACGGACACACAAGGCCTTCATCATCAAGACGGGCGAGGACGATACGACGGTCGCGGAGGTCTGCCGGTGGACAGGGATCAGCTAGGCGATCTGCTTGAATTGGATGAAGAAGTTCTTGGGCATGACGCCATTGAAGGTGCAGCGGATGCAGGAGTTCGAACACGAAAAGCCACGGCTGAAGAAAATCGTCGAGGACCTGTCGCTCGACAAAGAGATGCTGCAGAACGTGATCAAACGAGACGTCTAAGGGCCGGTCGGAAGGGGACGCCAATTGATCCGATGCGTTACGATTGGATCGAGTGCTCTCTGTCTGCAAGGCTTGCTCGGAGATCCTGCTCGGCCAGGATCGATATGGCCTTTTACTCGGTGAACCCGCTCTTCATTACCGTCGGTCTCCGCTCCAGTTGACAGAAATCAGCGTTCAAAAGAGGGACCAAACGAGGCTCACACAATGGCCTTTGTCCTATCGTTGGTAGGCCAGCTGAGCAACGACCTTGGTCGCATCGCCTCGTCCCCTGTAGGTGCCAATCTCCTCTCCCTGTTCCTCGTCAGAGACCGAGTGCACCTGATCAAGCCGCCATCTTTTCTCTGGCGTCGGCGTTAGACGATAGGTCCGCCCGTTGCTGCGACAATACCAGTTCGGCGACTTGCGAATCTGGGTCCACTTGCAGTCCGCACCAGATAGCAAGCGCTGCTCTTTTGCGTTCTGCTCCTCAGTCTTCATTCGCTCGTACCGTTCCTGCTGCTCCCTGCGCCGCCGATCCTCCTCGGCCTCAACGAACTCCCTTAGAGCTCCAACGATCGCGGGAAGCTCCGTACCATCAGATTTCTCTCGCTCATACAGCGCCAGACATCCAGCCTTGAGCTCCTCTCGGGGGAAGCTAAAGCTGTCTTCTTCCTCCAGTGCCCTGAGACGCTGGGCAACGTCGGTAGACGTCAGAAGCGGCCCCGGCATTGTATTCAGGAAATCACGCAGATCCTCGTTCGGCACCCAGCACCCAATCGCCGACTTGATCAGAAGCTCGCGCTGACCGTCCCACTTCTGCCAGATCGCATTCGCCCGATCGATCCGAGCGACAATGTTCCGCGCGAGGACCGAGACGGAATTCGGATCGCGGATATGCCGCAGAGACGGACTTTTCACGTAGTCAAACAGCAGGTCTTTGACTGCCCAAACCCGTTCGTCCTCGCGCACCGGTCGTTACCTCCAGTCAGGCCTGTCCAAGGCCGATTTCTAGTCTGCCATCAGGTCGACCAAATTCTGAATCTCGCGTAGGAACCGCTCTCGCTTGTCATTGTCGATGAGGGGCGCGAGTTCGACTGTGACGTCCCCGGTCGGACCTCCGTAGCGCCCGTTACCCTCAACAATCTCCAGCATGCGCCGCGCGGCGGCAGCGCGCATTTCGTCTCCGGAGAACTCCGATCGCTGCATTAGATACGTGAACGTGACCGCTAAGCGCCCGTTCGCCTTCACGAACAACGGATATCGTCCAATACCCGAACCTGGGATCTGAAGCCCGACCGACGGGTCTCCCGACTTGGTGACGAACACGCGGCCACGTGTCGACATCCAGTCGATAATCGCTTTGGCAACCGTCAGCTTGTCGTCGCCATGACGGCCGCGGAAGCGCTCCTCCCAAGCATCGAGTGTCAGAACCGGATGTTGCGTCCGCGAGGCCTGGGATCGGTCACTGGCCGATACACCACGGCGGCTGATCTCGAGGATCGGCGGCTCGGCATCACTGACAATGTGGCGCCGGACTTCGAGGGCATATGTCTCGACCGTGTCCAGGTGCTTGTTCAGGAACTCGACGATCCGGAGCAAAGCCGTTGGAACACGGTCGAGCACGAACACGATGCGCAAGCGCCCCTCGCGTAGGTTTTGTTCAACAAGCTTCCAGAACGCGTCCGGGTCCGGATCGTCGGTGCTCAGTAGCCAGGCCAGGCTCTCACGCTGCGTTCCTTGCTCATCGCCAGCGGTCATGCGCGCGGTCTCGAATGCGCTCCTGAGTACGTCCGCGCTCCAGTGGTGAGGTGCGTTGGCGGCGTAGTCGAGGATCTGACCAACGATCTTCCGACGGCTCTCGGTGTTCGACGCTCGTTTGACCTCGACGATGACCGGCACGCCCTCCTGATCGACGAACAGGTGGTCGACCGAGCCGACAGAGGTTACGTCCGTGTCTTCAATTTCGACGGACATCTCGCGACGCACGAGAACCCAACGACGTTCGCCCTCGTCCTCAAATGCGTCGGCGCCGAGGAGATGCGGATGGTCCGCCAAAAGGGTTTGAAGGTCGGTTTCGGCCGCGTACGGATCCTCTTTCATGACCCGGTACCGGCCATCATCAGTGCGCTGCATCAACGTCGCCATCCCACCTCCGAGAACTATCTGCGAGTTGCCGGATAGCGTATCCGAAAACTAGTCAGGTCATGCATCCAGGAACGCACTCTCCGTGCGTCCTGGTGCTCTCGTAACAGCCTTGATCGGCTAATGCCCAGGCAAGAAGCTGAGCCACAAACCTTCCGGAACCAAATCGCTCAAGCGCTAATAAAACGCTCAAACCTCTCAGCGAGTCGCGCTCTGTCGGGATAGTCCCGATCCCTGTTTGGTAGCTTGATCAACTGGCCTGCCAACGCCTTCACTCCGTACTCGAACATCGGCCCGTCGTTCATGCTCAGCAGAGCGTCGCTGACGTGAATGCGGAAGTCCGGATCGATGCCGATCAGATTTGCGTCGAACGCCGCGTGATGAATCTTGGACAGCGGTAAACCATTCGGCACCACGGGCTGGCCGCGATCTTCGTCTGTGTCTGCGATGATGTGAGCAGCATCGAGAAGCCGCGGCTCGGGTAGCCCGGAGATAGCGCACCGACCGCCATAAGCCGCCAAGACAGCCTCTCGGAATGTCGACTGGTGCAGGCGCTGGCGGACCAATCGGAGGCCATATCGGCGCTCCGGGGCATCCGGCACCGCCCACTCCTTCATGGCGGTCGCGGGCGCCCCGAAGGCCAACCGAACCTTCAGATCAGCAGCTGACCAATCCGCGACGTAGGTCGGCCAGACCAGTGTGTACCGCTGAGGCGCAACCCCGAGGAAGTAGAGGATCGGGATCTGCGCTTGATGGGCCTCACGGAGCCAGCGGTTATCGGCCGCTTCCGGATCGTCACCCATGAACGCGTAGTCAACAAACTCGTCGCCACGCTGAATCTGGGTGTGGACCGTGCGCTGATCGTCGTACCAGACACGGGCACCGGTCCTGGGAAAGACCGTCCGCACACTGAGCAAGTACTGCATCGAGGCGGGCTTGAAGATGCCGCGCTGCGGATTGATCAGGGGAACACGGACACCGTCGATGTAGAAGCCCGTTCGCAGATCATTTCCTGTGATCACGCCGCCGGAGGCGATCCGCTTCAGGTGTTCCACCGCGGCTAACCGCACGCGGGATTCGGTTGAACCCTCGCTCACTGCAAACCCTCGAGTTCGCCGACACCAGCATGAGCAAGTCGGTCAGCCAAGATACCTGTTCTCCCGATGCCACTTGAGCGCCTCTGGCGCTGGCAATGCCTCCTTAAGCCGCGGAGGGCGGATCATGGTTCCCTGGAGGTCATAGTAATGCCTGCCGTTGTCGAAATCCGCACGCAATCTGCCGCTTACCTCGAAGCGGTTGTCCGGCGCCACGGTCACGTATCCCAAATCGAACAGCCGGTGGATGTCCGTGCGTAGAAGGAGCCCGTTCGACACGGAATGCTCCCCTCCGGCCTCGTATGCCCGGATATGCGCCGCGTCGAGTATGGGTAGCGTCTTCTCGCCCGACACTGCACACCGGCGATCATAGCTGTCCGTGATCGCCAGCCTGAACGCACCCTGGCCCAACCGCGGCTTGATCAGGGTCGGAGTCCCAAACCGTGCCAGCTGCGGCTCGATGGCTGGTGCCGGAGGCGTTGACGCAACGAGCCGCTCCGATACCGCGTCCCAGATGTACTTCCCATCGCTCTCGTCAGTGCTGAAGCCTTTCCCCTGGACGATGTTCGGCGCCCAACTTGAAGGGACCGGCACCCAGAGCTCCCTGGGCCAGAAAAACGGCTGCGTCAGGATACGGCAGCCGACCATCGGATCCTTACGGACGTCCAAGATCTCTGGGTCCTTACGGTACTTCGCAATCCGGGCCCGCATCTCGGTAATCGTCGCGGTGCCATTCTTCTTGCCAAACGCCTCCCACGCCAGCGACATCGGGACGATCGACGAGTGCCCGAAGACGCCTCCGCCGACGATGAAGTTGTCGGGAGCATGCAGCTTGAATAAGAAGAGCTCGCCGGGCTTTAGAGCGCGGAACTGCGTGCTGCCGCTGGGCTGCCAGAAATTGACCTCGTCGTGTGGAGCAGTAGCCCCGAGGGTATCGAACCAGGTACGGTCCGTTACACCAACGAATAAGCGGATCATGCTTCACCGCTCAATGTGCATCGCCGCGACACGGTGAAGCTGCCAAACACACTGTGTTACCCACTCATCCAAGTAGATTTACAGGATGGCACCGCAATCTAATGCTCTCAACCAAAAGCTGACGTGCAGTCACTCTTCCATTTCGTCAATCTTCCGGATGATGTTCGGGTCGGACCCCTCGCCTTTGATCATGGCGATGAGTTCGCGAAGGATATCAGCATTGCGCTGGAAGCGGCGCGCGGCAGCATTGTGCTTGGCTGCGTCGGGACCGTGGCGTCGATCGCGCAATCGCTCCTCATCCTGTTTGAACTGCTCGTTTCGACCCTGTGCGTCCTCGAGTAGATTGATCAGCGTCCTACCTGCAATGCCACCATCGGGATCGATGAAGTTTCGGCGCACTCGGCGATGGCGAAGCAGCGCAGCAAGCATGAGGAGCGACGCCTTGAATCTTCGCTTGTAGGCATCCTTTCTTGAGACACTGTTCTCGTCGGCCAGTTGCGCACAGGTTTCCTGAAGAATCATGTTGGCCGTCGGCGCGCGCAGGATTGCCGCAGCCTCGCTGCAAGTGCCCAAGACGCGCCCGAGCGCTGAAAACTCCGAGGCGACGAGTTTCCCAGATCCCTCAAGCTTTCCATCTACCAAATCAAAATACTCGGCGAGGTCTTCAGCCGAATGCACGATCCGACCTAACCCCTCGCGGTACAAGATATGGTGCAATGGAAGCTCGGAACGCCCACCGTACTTCGCGAGTAGGAACTCTGTGATAGAAGCGGGGCATCGCCAAAAGCACCACGAGCCGAACCCGACGATGTCCCCCAGCAATTTCTCGTCGTTTCGAAGTCGCCGGTGCGCGAGCACCTCTTTGAACTCGTCACCGGCCTTCTTCAAGGCGGCGCTTAAGAGACTTTCAGCGCGCTCGGGAACGCGAAACTCGCCCTTCGTATCAGGCAGACAGCCATCACTGTCGAGAGCCCGGAAACTTCCAAGGTCATTGCAGTTCAACCCCATCCGACGAGCCACGTAGGAAGGAGTCTCTGGCTTGCTGAACCGTTCGCGCAGCGCCTGGAGTGCCTCGCGTCCGCGAAGGTCTAAGTCTCCTGAACGTATCAGCGGGAGGTTGATGTACGCCTGCAGCTGTCTCAGTAGGTCGCCCTTCGGATGGGCCGGGTACCAGAGGAAAGGGTGCCCAGGCGCAGAAACGGCATCTGGATAGGACAGGCCTCTTTGATCGCCTAGGCTATCGAGGATCTCTTCCTTGGTCTGCTCGACCAACTCCATCCTGGACCAATCGAGCTCGATCGGGCGTCGACGCAGAGCCTCGAAGGTGTCCGAGGCAACTCGGACCTGAGCGAAGCCCTGCCCAGGAGATTGCTCGACGCTGACGAAGATCCGGTGATCCCTATCCGCCTCCTCCGGCAGATTGACTTCGGCCTTGCGCCCAGTTGGGAAATCCTCCTTGAAGAGGAAGAAGACTGGCCGGACCGCACCTTTTCCAAGGGCGAAATCAACTGGCGCCGCCCCCCGGTACACCATACCCCCCGGCAAGCGCTTGTGCTTAGGAATAAGCTCAACGAACCGGGGCTCGCCGCCCACCAACGCATTGATCTCCAATTGAGGCAAAAAATCGTAGTAGACCGGTGCCCCGGCTGCGGCTCTGAGCGCAGCAGAAAGGCATCCGTTGGCCACGAGGCCTCCGCCGCCGTGACAAGCCGGGACATCGGGAACACCGATCGCCTGCAACACTGTCTCGACCCATGCCTCGTTTCCCGCCATCGGCCCTTCAATGATTAGGGCGTCGGTTGCCGCGACACGCTCAAGGAACTCCTGTGGAATATCGCTCCGAGAAATGTCGACACGCGGCATCGCTCCATCCGGAACGCGTCGCCAGGAACGGTTTGGCAGGCGAATGAGCTCGAAGCCAGACCGCTCTCCGACCGCAACACGCCACGGTGTATTGGCGGTCGAAAGTGTCTCCTCATCGACGGCCTGCATTCGCGTAGCGAGTCCCGATATCCCCCGGTCGACCACCGCTTCACCGGCACACGCCTGTCGGACCTCAAGACCGGCCTCACTGCGCTCGGGAACCCACAGATCTGTTTCCCGCCAGCGTTCCCCGATCAGTTTGGCGTCCGCGAATTGGATACCGCCGCTCATCAACGAGAGCACTCCAATCCGCATGTCGGGTTCCGGCTCAAAGCCGCGATGGTCAACCGTTTCGTGTAGCCACCCCAAGATCGCCGCGATCGGACGCCACAAAAGTGTGGAACGAAGCCGCCGGGTCTGAGATAGCAACCGGAGCAGCCGGTCCCTGGCGGGTTCATCAAAACTAGCGGCATCCGGCACCGCCACATGTGCTGAACTTGGTTCTTCGACAAGGCCGTCCAGAAACATGGTGACGGCCTCTGTTTGCTCTTGCGTCAAGCAGTCCGAGGCGATCGCATCTAAAACATCAGCCCAGAAAACGCGGTTTTCTGCGGCTCCGATCTCTCTCCCCCAACCGGGGCCGCGGCCGTGGGGCGCGAGAGCCGCCTGTAGACCGCCAATCCACCGGCAAGTCCCGGCCTCGACATTCTGACCGGCCGCCAGCCGAACGATTGAGCCGCGGATTCCTAAATCCTTCAGGACTGGCTCGTTCTCGCCATCGCCTTCGGTCGCGAAATCCCAAAGTCCGTTCAGATCAAAACCAAGAGCTTTCCTCATGGAGACAGGGCCTGCTCAATCAAGGCAGCGAGTTCCTCGCCCAGAACGCCCAGCGCATCCGCCAAATGGGAGTACCAGGGACCGAACTCGACCCCGGTAACGTGTTCAGCGCTCTGCAGCCTGACGCTGGACTGCGGATCCAATGCGGCCAGAAGGATGACCCCACCCGCCAGCATTGATCGGTCCCGAAACAACCGAAGCGCTTCGTTCGCCGACTCGACTAACTCAGCAAGGCCAACGTCCAAGCTTGCGCTGTGCAGCGTCCAGACGGGCAGGTACTTGAAGTCGCCTCCATCATAGTCGGATATCCGCAGCCAAGCAGACGCACCTAGCTCCTTCATTACGTCGCGAACATCCTCGGAATCCCCACTGAGTACCTCAGCGACCCATCGCTTCTCCTCGTGAGCGACTGCGACCAACGGGTCGTCGTGGAGGAGCCACTGACCTCGGCGATGCTCCAACCTTACAAAGACGGGGGATGCCGCAGCCAAATGCGTCTTGCCCAGTGCGAGCAGGGCATGCGCCAAGCTAACTTTGCAGAACTCGGCCCATGATCTGCGTTGCCAACGCCACAGGTCGTCCATCACGCGTTCGCGATGAATTATGTCCTGCCAGGCTGTCCAGACATGTTGATACCGGTTGTCGTGCAGTAGGACGTAGTTCGGCTGGACGACCTCGGGTGCCCGCATGACGCCCTGGTCCTCAAGCTCAAGAGAGAGCCGCCGACACTCGCGCTGATACTGCTGCACGAGGGCATACCGCATAGTGCGGCGCGTAGCCCGACCACGAGCTCGCTCGGCGTTGAGAATCAGGTACTCACGCGCTGCGCTCACCGTTCGATCCAGGAGGTCCCGGAACACCCGGTTCTCAAGCGTATTCCGGTTCTCGTAGCGGGATAGAGCCAGGATTCTCTGCCGTCCCCCCGCACGCTGTACAAGGCTGTTCCCCGGCTGCCTCGATAGCCATTGCATGCACTGTGTGTCGAGTTCCTGCACCCGGGACAAAGGGACGAGCTCGCGCTGGCGGTTGAGGACGCGACGTGGGTGCTCCGCGATCTCTGACCACCGGGCTCTGTGCTCTCGAGCATGCCGAACCAACACATCCATGGTCGGGTCACTTTGAGGCTCGGGATCGAGCCACCTCTCCAGCACAAAGTCCCAGGGCTCGCGAGCGTCCGACTGTGCGGCCTCAAAGTCGTGCATCCTCGATAGGATCGAGAGCATGAAGTCGAATGCCTGCTGCCCTGCGGCCACCTGGCCGTCGTCTGCCGCTCGGAGAACCGGCCGATCGACACCGTCAGCCCACCGGAACTCTAGTTCTGAGGTCCAAGATGTGTGACGCAATCGCTGCGGTGCCGAGGCGTGGAGCGGCACCGGGAGATCGTAGACGATCTGCCGCTCGTGGAGTCGCGTCCGGATCCCGACAAAACACTCTAACGTGTCCGCACGCCCATTCAGGAAAACCTGCTGAGCATCATCACAGAACAGTAGAGGTGAAACGGTCGCTGTCGTGTCCACTGTCGCCGTGGAATCGGCAATCGCAGCACGCGTCTTAGAGAGACCTATCAGCCCCCAAGGAACATGCAGGATTAGGAAGCCGGGCATGCTTACGCTCAATAGGACTGACGTGTGAAGCCACGCCAGACAAACAGGCCGTTCGACTCTCGTGATCGCAACATCGCGTAGTTGATCTCGTTGGCCAGCGTTCCATCCTTGAGCTCATTGCTGGCGATATCGGCCAGATCACGAAGAGGTCGGCTGTGCTCTTCAGCAACCAAACCCCTTAACCTCGGCAGGATCCGCTGTTCGATCTGATCAGCAAGCGCAAAGTTCACCTGATCCATGTTGTCGGTTCGGTTGGCTGTTGCCGGGTAATTCGCCACGTAGTGCATCATCGCTTGGCCCATGCGATGACCGAACGGTCGGCCTAGCTCATTCATGACATCATTGATCTGCCCGACCACCTTCGAGGCTCGAGCTCGCTGAGATCCATCGAGTTTGTCGGCGCCGCGGATCCACGAACTTGCCCATCGTGACTTCGGCAAATACCCTTTGGCGACGTACCTGCTATCGCTACTCGGCAGTGCTTCTTCGAGCTTAACTGGCTTGGGGAACCGCAGCACGTTGGCGCGGTCCAGCACCTTGTCGGAGAGCGCGAGGGTCGACTCGTCCTCGTTCATCGTACCGACGAAAAGCACGTTCTGCCCTACATAAACTCGCTTGCCTTGTCCGGCCTGACTGACGTCGATGTCGATCTCTGAAGGCCGCCTATCATCGGCGGTCATCGAACTCTCGTCGAATGGCCGACCCTCTAATCGGCTCAAGAACTCGGAGAAATAATACTCGACGCGGGCCAAATTCATCTCATCAAGAAGAACGATCAACATTCTATCTTTATAATCTTCGGCTAATTCTTCCCAGTTTTCGGCATCAAGATGGACAAGCGCACGAGCCAAGTCTGTCGCCTTGTACTTCTTCTCAATGTAGTTATAGAAGCCGAATAGGTCCTGCGGACCATCCCATCTAGGTTGGACGGGAACCTTCAGAAAATGCACGCCCATCGCATCAGCGTAGTAGCGAGGAAGTTGGCTCTTTCCGGTGCCGCTGATGCCAGCAAGCACGGTAAGTGGCGAGATCACAGCTGTCTTCAGGCAGGTGTGGAAGGCGTTGACGGTGCGCTGTGGGAACTCAATACCACTTCCGCGAAGGTGCTTCATCACTCGCTGAAGCGCATCGACTTCCTGCTCAGCAGCTATCTGATCCGGAAGTACGATCTCGAACTGCCCATTGCTCATCTCGCGGGCGAGACATGCAGGCGGTTTCGTCAGGTCGGCAAGTGCCTTGTCATCACTCTGCTGTCCGGTTTCGGTACCGTCTATGTCGCTGAGTTCCTCGCGTAGGCGCTCGATACGCGCCATCAGGCGGCCTTCGGTCGCCTCTTTTTCATCCAGAGAACGCAAGAGATCATCGTAGCGAGAGGTCAATCCGGATAGCTCGCCTTCAACTCGTTTGACCTCAGCTTTGATTGGGTCAAGCTGGGCCAGAGCATCTCGGGCATCTTCGATGGCAGTCTCTGCCTCCGCCTTCTCTCGGGTCAGTCGGGCAACCGCAGCCTCAAGCTCGTCCGCCTCTTCATGGAGTGCGCGGCTACGCTCCCGCGCTCGCTCAACCTCAACTCCAATCTCGCTCTTTTCTTGTTTCAAACCGGCTACACGGCTCTCCAACTCCTCAACTGCACTCCTAAGTTCAGCCTGGTCAGCAATAAGCTTCTGCTCCTCCGCAGCGATATTCTTGAGGCGTTCGTCTGCGGCCTTAACACGCGCGCTAGCGTCGTCAGCGGCAGCTGTTTGCTCGCGCAGTTGTCCTTCCGCGATGGTCAATTCCTCAAGCGCCTGCCGGTATTCCTCGCGGACCTCCTCGATCTCAAGACGCTGATCCGACAGGGCATCGTACTCCGCTCTCGCGGTCTCAGCGGCCGTGCGCCAATATTCCGCCTCGAGTTCAGCTTTCTCTCGTTCAGCAAGGGCGACCTCCTTGCGCTTCAATTGCTCATCCAGTTCCTGCAGTCGCGCCTCCTGACCACCGATCAAGACCTCGAGTTCTCCCAGGCGCGCCGCAGCCGGGAGGCGGTCGAATGCAATTTGATGTCGAACTCCAGCGCCGAACGAGAAGGCTAGAGTTAGTGCGACGCAGAGTGCCGCCACGACGAGTGCGATCACGTCCGGTTCGAATAACCAATACATCACTCTTTTCCTCGTTCCTGGCGTAGTATTTACTGCTGTACTGGTTTATCTGTTTGCTCAGATGCGGGCGGGGCTGGGGTTGCTGCCTCAAGCATCTGGCGCCTTACTTCGAGTTCTGAGATTGTTGCACTGAGACCCTGAAGTTCGCCTCTCCGGCTTGCTACCTGAGCGAGAAGCTGGGTGACTTGCGCCTCGTGTTTCGACACCTCTGTCAGCAATTGCTGTTGCTGATTCCGAAGCTCCTGGACGTCTTCCTCGAGAGCTTGTTTCACACCGCTCAGCGAGGATTCCTGGCTCTTCAGCGTCGTCACTTGCTTTTGCAACGCTTGCGCCTCCGCCACAGACGGCTGAATTGCCTGCAGATCTTGCTCTGCTCGCGTCAGCTGTTCACGCGTCCTTGCCAATGCTTGTTGTGATTCTGTTCGCTGATTCTCTACCGCATCTAGGGTCTCGCGCTGAGCTCTTAGGTTGGCTATCTCGCGTTCGAGTTTAGCCTTGACCTCCATCTCGGCGTCGATGCGGGCGAGCGCTTCACGGGCTGCAGAGAGCGCCTGCTCAGCCTCACCACGCTGCTGTTCAACGTCTTTCAGCGTCGCTTGCTGGGCTGTAAGAACGGCGATCTCACGATCCAGCTTCGCCTTCTCCGATCTCGCCGCGGCGGCTTGGTCCGATGCTTCCCGAACGTCGGAGGCGACCTTTGCAAGCTCAGCCTTCGCGGTCGTAAGTTTTGAGGATGTCGCTTCAAGGGCAGCCTGTTCCGTCATTAACCCTGCAATATCCGTTTCTAGCACCCGCTTGTTGGCTTCAAGGGCGGCGGCCTCTGCTGCCAACCTGTCTCGCTGCAGCACCACTTCTGCCAATCTCTGCTGCTCGCTCGCAAGGTTTGTCCGAGCTTCACGAGCTCGCCCAGAGGCTTCCTCCGTCGACGTTAGCAGCGACGCCAGCCGGTCTTCTCTGTCACGTACCTGCCCATCGAGCTCGTCTCGGCGCTGCTCAACCGATGACATGGTGCTCTTCAACGAGGAAAGCTGCTCCAAGACCTTGTCGGCTTCGGTACGCGCCGAGACCCGTTGCTTATCAAGATTGGCCACGTCCACACGCAGATCATCTAAGCGCTTCTGCTCAGCAGAGGCGGTTGAGCGTGCCTCGTCAGCCTGTCGCAGCGCGACATCGCGTTCACGCTTCTGAGCCAATATGTCGTTCTGAAGGTCGTCTCTTTCCTTCCGCCGGTCCTGAATTTCACTGCGTAGAGCGGTTAGCTTGGCGCGCTCAGTTGCGCCTTCTTCGATAATTTTCTGAGCATCGTCAGCACGTTGCTCCAGAGATTGCTTCTGCTGCTCTAAAGTTTGAACGGCCGTGGCAAGTTCCTGTCGTCTCGTCGTTAAGTCTGCCAACCGGGTCTCAAGCTCGGTAGCCTGGGATTTCGAAGAGTCGACCCTCTGTGTGAGAAGCGCGAGTTCCTGCCTTAGAGACGCTCGTTCGGTAACCGACTTCATCACCGTGATCCCAAGCACGGCGATCGCTAGCAGCCCGATGGCCGCCAACGAACCGAGCAGAACAAGCCGAGGACGGCCGGACTGCCTTCCAGCATCTCTGGCAAGCCTTTCGGAGATGCTAGGCTCTGTACTCGGCTTCAATTCGCTCAAGACACGTCTCCATATCGTCGCGCAGTTCGTAGACCCAAAAGCGCAGCACTTTCCAACCCAAGCCACGTAGCTGGTGATCTCGCCAGAGATCTGTTGCAAGGCGATTGCCGTCGACATCGGTGTGGAACGTTACCCCATCGACCTCGATATCGATCCGGACAGGCGGACTCCGCGTTTCGTCTATGAGGGCCAGATCCAGGAACCGTCCTCCGACGGGATGCTGAGCAATAGGCGAAAGTCCTCGCTTCACCAGCGCATCGTAGAGCCTTAGCTCCCATGGACTGTCGAAACGATCGTCCCCGTTATCTTCGATTCGAGCCGCACCCTGGCTTACTTTCCGGGCGAGCAGTTCCACATGAGGAATTCCACAGGACCTCGCAAAGTCGAGATCCCCAAAGATGTGGCATACGGCTCGAGCGCGGCTAACCGCCACATTCAGCAGGCGGCGCTCCTTCTGGATAAAGCTGCGAGCTCCTGCAGGCATTGTGGGGCCGAGGCACAGCGACAACAACATCACGTCGCGCTCGTCGCCCTGAAACTTGTTCGCTGTGAAAACCTTCACCGCATGTTTGTTCAGTTCCGCGGCTCCGATCCGGCGCGCCGCCATTTCATTGATCGTGCGCGCTTGGAAATCGAAGAACGTTACGACGCCGATCGTACCTTCGAAGCCCTGTTCGATAAGGACCTTCAGATGCTCGACGATTGCCTTGGCTTCGGCTTCGGATGACGCTGATCCGGTGGCTCCGCCAGTTCGCGACACAATGGGGCCGGTTACACTCGTCCAGTGCAACCCCGATCGAAACCCACGTGGAACTCGGAGACGGGAGACATCAGTTAATGCCGTCAGCCGCCGACCGTAAAATGCTTCATTGAAGTAGGCTGCTATCTCTGGATGGCACCGATAGTGCTCAGTGAGCATGAAGCGGGCGTCGCCTGCGTAGGCTGAGGCTAGATCAAAAAGCGTCGTTCGGCCTTGTGCATAGCGGCCAATACCCTCTCGAAGAAGGTCGTGACGCTGGAGGAGGTCTCGCTCTTCTCGAGGATCAAGGTTTGAAATCATCGCCAGTTGCATCGGATCACCGACGATCACCGCGGCTCGAGCCCGGTACAACAAGGGCACCGCCGAAGCGATGTCCGTCTGCGCTGCCTCGTCGAAGATTACGTAGTCGAACATACCGGCCTCGGCCGGAATTCGGCTGCCCGCCGCAAGCGTGGTGACGGCCCAAAGCGGAAAGTGTTTTAGGATAAGGTTCCGGGCTGGCGCCGAGAGGGTTGCGGAACCCATGAGGCTAGAATCGCCAGCTAAGTCGGTGAGCGCCTGGCGCGCCTCTGTCGTCACCGTGTCTAGGTTGTCGAGCAATGGCTCCACAAGCTTCGCGGCTTCGTCTGCAAGCTGTTGCGACACCTCGATAGGCGTCTCAGTAGCACCTTCCAACGTCTTTCTGAGTTCATTGATATGCAGTTCCACCGCTTCAAGCTCGTCTCGAAGGCTGGCCAGTTCCTTCCCCCCCTGGGCACGCGCCCAAGATTGCCCAAACGCGATCGGCCCAGGTCTTCCCCAAATCTTCGATATGAACCAACGGGAGAGCCGCGCCCAGAAGCCAGAGCTCGGTGCCGCACTCAAGGCGCCTGCCTGCGAGACCTCTGGCTCCCGAATTCTGCGCTCGGCGGCCTCCACCTTCGCTAGAAGTTCTGCGGACCTGATGGTCTCGATGCGTAACGACTGCCATTTTTCAAGCAGCGCCCAGCGTCTTCGATCCAGGTCGGCTATCCGGTCATACCTTCCGCCAAATAGTCGCGCTGATTCGACATCGCCTACTCGAGTTTGCAGCGACTTAAGAGCATCGGAGAACCGAAAACCACCGAAGCCCTCTGCTTCGTTCGCTCGAATTAGCAGCACGCGATCACCGGTCAACTCATGCAAGCGCTCTTGCACAGCATCGAGAGCCCGATGCTGGCGGGCCGCGAACAGAACAGACTTTCCGGCCGCTGCAGCGCTCAGCATGATCGCCGCGATAACCTGCGACTTACCTGTACCAGGTGGCCCGGTGATGACCGTCAGCGGTCCCTGCAAGGCCGTCCGTGCAGCAAGAAGTTGGGATTCCCCCATAGAAAATGGATGCACTACTGGCGGCGGCG
>JAYDZE010100821.1:0-24138 GCA_034509125.1 Monilaria moniliformis
ACTAATTCACACATATATATATATATATATATATATATATATATATATATACGAACATATGATATTGCATCCAAACAATCCAGTAGCTCTACGATTCAAACTTTACACAGTTAACGTAACGCCTATATATACCATCTCCGACTCCTACATATATGACCTCTCTCTCTCTCTCTCTCTCCCCAGTAGAGTGAAACAATCTATTTCTTGTAAACATTGATCATGAAAGGGGTGGGTGTGACAAGGGCATTATGGGAATCCAGACATTTCCGAGGCTGTTGGCGGCGTGGGTATTCCGGTGCATGCGCCGCCGCCGATGTAAACGAGCTTCCGAAAATGCCCCCTTTCGACTACACTCCGCCGCCGTACTCGGGCCCCACCGCCGCCGAGATTTTGGCTAAGCGGAAAGAATTCCTCAGCCCTTCCATGTTCTACTTCTATGGTGAACCTGTGAGTCCTACTAACCATAATTTGAAATATTATACATTTAAAAAAAAATCTGCATCATAGTTTACACAAAACTTCGAAGGTTGCCTTGTGCCACCGACCATGGATATCACTCTTGGAAATGTTTAAAATCATTATGCAAATTAATTAACCAATTTCTAGTATTTTGGTATTGTAAGAATTACTACACTGATTACATTTTCCTAATTTAATGATTGGCAGCCACTCCAATGGCATGTAAATGAAGATAAGTGTAGTGACATTCATACTCTTGTTTGTAATTATCACAAAAGGGGCATCCCAACTCACCATTGGAACCCCTTAATTTGTATGTTCGGTACTCAAACAGCTTATAAATAAGTTGTTTATAATCCGTCACTTGTGCGTCATTGAGGTCGTCATACTTCTTTGTTGAACTATCTCCAGCCTCAATATCAACCCTTGGGCTTATTTTGTTTATATTTGGAGCATTTCTGCTGGTTTCTTCATTTGAATGGCTCCCCATTTGAGAAGAACACTGATCAGACGACATCAGTACTGGAATCTGACGAGGAAAATGTGGATGCCGTCAGATGATGTAGTTCAGGCTTTAGGGTTTTTTTTTTTAATGAATTATTTCATTACCGAAAATTTAGTATATACAGTATATGCCGATAATACGGTATATACCGAATTTTCTTACCATTTGGAATTATACTAACTAATAATAATAATAATAATAATGATGATGATAATAATTTCTATGTCTCATTTGAAATATCTCATGATTTAGGCCCAATTATTTAGGAGAAGGTTAAATTGATTATTAAGTGAGACGTTTCTAACGGGATTGAAGGAGTAATATATTAGCAGAAACTTTGTCAATTTGAATAATTTTGTTACTAGCAATCATAGATGATCATAATTTAGTAAATTAAAAAATGCTTTGAACAGGTGAACATAGTCCATGGCAAGATGCAATACTTGTTCGATGAGAAGGGGCGGCGATACCTCGACGGCTTCGGCGGCATAGCCACCGTGTGCTGCGGCCACTGCCACCCCGACGTCGTCAAGGCCATCGTCGATCAAACCAACAATCTGCAACATTCCACCATTCTGTATCTCAATCATGCCATTACCGATTTTGCCGAGGCTTTAGCATCCAAGCTGCCTGGTGATCTCAAGGTCTGCTTATCATCTCTGTGATCAGTTATCACTTATCAACCTAATTAGCTGATAAGTAGGTACTAATGAAGTTATATTATATGTAGGTTGTGTTCTTCACAAATTCTGGGACAGAGGCCAATGAGCTTGCTATGATGATGGCTAGATTGTATACCGGCAGCCATGATATCGTATCACTTAGAAACGCGTATCATGGCAATGCAGCCGGGACTATGGGGGCCACGGCCCAGTCTAACTGGAAGTTCAACACGGTTCAGGTACCTGACATTTTTGGCCTCAAACATTAACCACTTAATCATCTGCTTTTAGCTTTTGTAATAAAACTGTTTTCTTGAATAGAGTGGGGTGCATCATGCCCTGAATCCGGATCCGTATAGAGGTGTGTTTGGATCGGATGGTGAGAAATACGCCAAGGATGTTGAAGATCTGATCAAATTTGGGACATCTGGACATGTTGCTGGTTTCATGTCTGAGGCCATACAGGTATTGATCAGAACCTGAGACCTTTGTCTTAAGCATCAACCTCTCTGCTGTCTGCATACTATAGAAGTAGTAAAGTTTTCTCTTTTATGTGAAAAAGGGTGTTGGTGGGATTGTTGAGCTAGCTCCGAAGTACTTACCCGCTGTGTACGACAGCATCAGGAATGCGGGAGGCCTCTGCATCGCTGATGAGGTGCAGTCGGGCTTTGCTCGTACTGGCAGCCACTTTTGGGGGTTCGAGACACAAGGCGTCGTGCCAGACATAGTCACCATGGCTAAGGTAAGTTTAGGCAGGCCTGTGCCTAATATTATTACATACCATGGCCTAGCAAAATATTAAATGTTACTTGGTATATTTGCTGAAGGGGATTGGGAACGGAATCCCTCTCGGTGCAGTGGTGACAACTCCCAAAGTTGCGGAGGTCTTGGCTCAGAGAAGCTACTTCAACACTTTTGGGGGGAACCCCGTGTGCACTGCGGCAGGGCTAGCTGTGCTTAGGGTGATTGAGAGGGAGAATCTGCAGGAGAATGCTCGTGTCGTGGGCTCTTATCTCAAGGAGCGCCTCAACGCGCTCAAAGACAAGCACGAGAGTAAGCTCATCTCGACTCTCTTCATCATCATCCTCAACGGATACAGATACGTGCACCAACAAATTCATCTCCCGTTTTGTATATTGTAGTTATTGGTGATGTGAGGGGAAGAGGACTAATGCTTGGGGTCGAACTAGTCAAGGATAGAACCCTCAAAACTCCAGCAAAGAACGAAATTGCCCGAGTCATGGAACTCATGAAAGGTATCTATCTATTGGTCCATCTATCTCTGGATATTTTGATTCTACTAAGAATTATAGTTGAGTTGAAAGAATTGATGTTTGTTTTGTGATGATCAAGATATGGGAGTTTTGGTGGGAAAGGGAGGATTCTATGGGAATGTTTTTAGAGTAACACCTCCACTTTGCTTCAACAAGGAAGATGCTGGTAATTAAACACTATAAACAGCATACCTTTGTTTGCTCTCTCTCTCTCTCTCTCTTCATCTCTCTCCTCATCAATAATTATTTTGTTATGAATACAGATTTCATGGTGGACGCCATGGACTATGCAATGGCGAAGATCTGAAGGTTGATTGTTCGATCATAATGTATAAAATTCCGTAGCAATATATGTATCTTGGATTTTCAAATAGTGGAGTTATATAGCACTAAATGTTATAAATGTCTGCATCAATACATTATCTAGTCAATAATAACAAACAAATTATAAACATTTTGACACAATCGATTATTACTAGATCATCATAATCGTTAAAAAATAATAATCTAACTAGGATGAATTATTGCATCATCCACTCTCTCTCTCTCTCTCTCTCTCTCTCTCTCTCTCTCTCTCTCTCTCTCTCTCTATAAATAGAGTACAATTGAAATCTCGATTAAGAAAGACATACTCTACCCATCGTAGCGGCGGAACATGGACGATCTCGGCGAGTGGTGGCCAGAAACGGCCTCCGACCGCCGCGACTGGGAGGCGGAGAAGCGGACGATGGTGCTGAGCAGTGAAATGATGTTTACTACCATGAACTCGACCTCACGGTAAATGCTGGTGCTCTTCCTCAACATCACGTGCATTACCATAGATATTGCTTCATCAACAATTCTTGCCATTTCTTTTGTTTTTTTTTTTCTTTGTGATGTTTATTTTGATTTGGCATGAAAGTTAACATCGATGGGATCGAACAGTTGACGTTATATTGTGATGATAATAACTATGAAATGAACATTAAGAGAAGCTTATCTGGAGTTACTGAAATGCCCTTTTCTTGTTGGAGTCGAAGATGAGAATTCACTGTGCCAATTATTGGCTTTGTGATTTGTTTCTTGGTAGTTTATCTAGCCAAATAATCCTGTAGGCAGGATTTATTTTATTTTTATCTAAAGATAATAATTAAAATCATTGGAGATTGGCTCGAGCTCTACATATAAGATGCTTGTGGAATTCGAATTTGGAACATCCAGACATAAATCTTAGAGATATTTGGTGATCGTGTGATCAGTGACGGATCCAAGGTCGGGCAGGCATTGCCTTGACATTTGCCTAGACAATTTTTTTCTTTTTCTTACTACTGTATGTTGTATTTTGTATTTTTTTTCTCATTTTTCATATATAAAAATGTAATTTCGTCTACCTATTTGTAAAATCCTAGTCTTGCTTACAAACTATGAGAATTTGGAGGAAAATATTGAGAAGTGACTTGTCGTGTAATCCTGATATTTAATTAGTGTCGTGAATGTTGTATGGTTTGATTGTTAAATTGGATGGTTGGGATATTAAATATTTGTGTATGACTTGCGTTATTAAACAAACTGTCATGCATCCATGAAATTAAATATTGTCAGAAAGAAAACTAAAATGAAAAGAAATGGAAAATGCTTCATGGGAAACTTGGGGTCAGATGGTAAAATTTAGGGAATAAATAGGGGCACAAGTGTAACTACGAAAATGTGAGGGGTGGCTGTGGACTTATTAATTGATGAGCACATTATGTGCTCATTCTAAAGGGCCAAAACACTTATTAAACGACAAGTACAATTTTCTCTTGGACTTTGCTTCAATTATGTCGACATTCATTTTTCCTAAATTATTTTATTTCAATTTTAATTTATTTAAATTTTTTTATCATTTCAAAATCATCAGGTATTGTCGAATGTTCATTCAGATCTCTAATTTCAAATTATCGATGGGTACAAAATTTATAAACAACGTGTACCAAGTGTATACGTCTAAGAAAATATGCTAACTTTCAGTTGTATTCCGTCTAATACTATTGCGTATCGTATAAAGTTATTGAATAAAACGTGGCTAACAAATAAAAAAATACAGTTTTTGCAATGAAGTGCTAGCATTTTTGAGGAAATAAAGTGCTAGTTAAAATTTTCCCCATCACAAATGTTTATATAGTGTAATGTAGATAATAGAATTAACAAAGTTATAAAATTGAGATATCATGCATATATACTGTAGAGTAGGGCTGCTTAACTGGTTTTCCGATAACCGGAAAATTATGCATCTGTACGGTTCCAGTTTGCGTTTTGGGTAATTTTCGGTTATCGGTTATAACTGGCCGGTTACCGGTTATAAACGGTTAAGAACCGAATTACAATTTAATTCCTAATTAATAATTTTGTAGTGATGTACCAAAAGTGTCATTAGAACTTGAAATTGAATGATCAACTATATGAATATATTTCACAAATTGGTAAAATTGAATAATATTCAACTATTAGAATACAATCAGTGAACTATAATATGTGGATTGTGGAATATTATTGGATAATTTATTTGTTGATGTACTGTATCTAGTAGCTATGTGTTGTTCGTGTTAAATCTTCGTGGTGGTAGGATTAAAGGATTTGGCTTTGTATATAAATTACTCTACATATATGTTGTGTAATGTATATATGCATAAGTAAATTTTAAATATAAATTTGTAGAAGACATCACCACAATAAAAAATGATTAACCACGTAACCGATCAGTTTAACCGGTCGATTATTCGGTTAACCGAATAAACTTTTCGGTGCGGTTCCAGTTATTTTCCTATGCCTTCGATCGGTTCAGTTAACCAGACGATTCGGTTCGGTTCGGTTAGAACCGAACCGGCCGACTAAGCAGCCCTACTACAATCTCAATCAATATACCTTCTTAATAATAGTTGGTGAGATTTAAGGAGAGTGTAGTCGGTGAGTTTAAATTAAAATTATATCATACAATTTTATTATTATATTATTTTTGAAGGAAAAAAATGCCAAAACTAATGCCAGACTATGTATATAATATGCATTATCGGGTCGGACCGACCCAGCCCAACTCGGTCCAGTTCGGTTGAGTAAGTGGGTTGGGTTGGGCTGTGCTCTATTTGGGCTATTTTCGAAACTCAGGCCCAGCCCAGGCCCACTTGAGGTCTATTTCAAGCCCAGTAAATATCATATTTATTTATTATTCTATAATTTATATTAATCATATTTCATGTTTAATAAAAAAATATAATTAGTAAAATTAAGAAAGAACATAATTTTATATAAAAATATAAATTGTATCTAAAGTTTGTAAGTTGTAACTTATTTTAAATATTATTTGGTTTTGTAAGTATAATGAATAATTTAAGATTATTATATAGAGATTAAAAAATATGATTTTGTGTGAATTGTAATGCTATTTCGTTTATCATATTAATTCAATAAATTAAGTTATTTTCTTTTAAAGTATGAGTAGCATATAAATAAAAGAATGAAAAAAATTTAAATTTTAAAAAATAATATTACAAGCCTACTTACGGCACAAGCTCAGACCCATTCCGGTCCAGGCCAACCCACTTCACAGATGGTCCTGGGCTAAGTTGGGTTCATTTATTCTCAAAAACCTCAGCCTAGGCCCGGCCTACCTCAGTCGTGGGTCTGGGCTGGACTGGGTCTAAAATCTCATGGGTCTACCGGGGCCTGTTCGGCCAGCCCAGTTGACATCTCTAGTTCGGCAGGCTTGTGAGTCTAAAATACCCAAAAATAATAATAAAATGGATTAGCTTTTTTATCAGTCTACTAGTAAAAAAATAAACTATAAAGTAGTTTATATAAAATAAAATAAATATTTCATTTTCAAGACTCTTATGGTCTTAATAGTAATATAACTAACTCGTGACATACACAATCAGCTCTTAATCAACGCTTTACAGTTACAAATTTTCACCGTGAGAAAAATTTCCAGCATATTCCATTTTTTGGTGTCAAAGCCTAGATATGCATGAGGTCGCTTCAATCAAAAGCAGCATATATTTAGAATTTCTGAACGAGAATGAAAATCATGTTAAGGAGCATGGCGATACATTACAAAGGATAATTAACTCAAAAGGGTTAACAACATTGACATAGACACACTAGCGCTCAGGGAGCCCATGGACCCCTAGTAATTTTAGAAAAAATTAGAAATATTTTTGTAATTTTATATTTAATTATATATTTTTTTAAATATTACTATTGAATTAGTTATATTTGAAATTTTGAAAATTTCTCTTGTGCTCTAATAAAAACAAGTTTTGCTACTTAAAAATATATAAACTATTTCCAAATTTTAGTTTTAACTAATTCTATTATTTTAATAAAAAACTTCATGATTTTTTTTTTATTTTTTATTTTTAAATTTGGCTTAGTTCAAATGTCATTAGCCAACAATTTGGTTCTCTAGAGTCCAATGTAAGATCCAAATGTATAATTGGAAAACGTTTGATGGTAGCTTTCTAATGTTACATATAATGTTGGATTTTGCTCATGGAAGTGGTCAAAAAAAGTCTTCAATGTTGTTGCCATAAGACTATATTTTTTTTTTTTTTTTTTGGATTTGGATTTATATACCACATACTATTAGAAATGTATCATCAAGAGCTTTCCAACGATACATTTGAATTTCACATCGGACTCCAAAAAATTGAGTTATTGGCCATTGAAATTTGGACTAATGTCAAATTACAAGATATTAAAAGTTTCCGTTTTTTTTTTACCACAAAATAGAGTTGGTTAAAAGTTAAAATTTGAGTATATTTCGTATATTTATAGGCAATTAATTCATAATAATAGGACTTCGACATTTGTAAAAAAAAGTTGAATTAATTTATATATTGATTTTAAGAGAAACTTTACCGAGAAAGCTATGAAATGTCTTCTTGCGCCCCATCGTCAAATGTCTGGCTCTATCACTAGTTAATAATCTCATTAAGTTGAATTTAACTTATATTTTAATATATTCTTTTATTAATTTTTTAGTACTTCTTAGACTAACCTCATCTGTGGCTCTTGTCCAATCCAACCTAATTCAACTTTTTAATAAAATAATTATTTCTCTCTTATCCACATACACAATCCCCAACGTAATATAATTTTTACATCCATTCGTGACCACAATCCAAGCTAATAAAAGATTTTCGTTTTCATATATTTTATATTATGTATAAGAAATATAATTAAATTTAATATATTAAAAAATATTTAAAAAAGTTATAGAAAATATTTGGCATTTTAAATTTATAATAAAAATTACTAAATATTACTATGCATATAAAATTAAAGTACGAAATAAAAATTAGACAAAATAAAAGAAATGAAGTACAATAATAGAAAATAAACAAACCAAGTTAAAAATTAAGAGTGAAAAATTGAAAGATAACTCAAACAAGATAAAAATTACATATTTAATTGTAAGCGTCGAACTTTTCCTATATGTGCTCTATCAAGTCCTGTCCAAGGGCAATATGAGCTTCTCTATTGCGAAATTGATCTCTGTCTGTCATATAAGAAGACAAGCTCGCAATCCCTTGAGTAGAGTAGCGAAAAGATTCAACATTTTCATCTTGTACTCTTGTAGGTGTGTCTTGAATAAACTTAGTAGGATCATAATAATTTTGATATGTATCGCGTTCATCTTCTACTATCATATTATACATCATAATACAAGCCATCATAATTTTTCCCATCAAAATCTGATCTCAAACAATACATGGCCATCGAAGAAATGCAAAACGTGAAATGAGCTTGTAGGACTCCAAATGCTCGCTGAACATCTTTTCTGGTACACTCTTGGTGTTGAGCAAACAACTGGTGCTTTTGGGTTTCTGGAAAAGTAATTGACTTGACAAATGTAGCCTATGAAGGTGAAGGGTATAGGCCATCAGTGGGATAATATGCCCTATTATGTTGACAACCATTCACTACATAACTAACATGTGGTGCTCGGATTACATTAATGTCATTGCACGAACCTGGTATTCCAAAGAATGCATACCATATCCATAAGTTAAATGATGCAACAACTTCCAAAATGACCATTGGTTTTCCACTTCTCCCTGTATATTGTCAGCCCATACTTTTGGACAATTTTTACATTCCCAATGCATGCAGTCTATACTACCAATCATGCCGAGAAAACAACGTTGGTCTCCAACATAGAGAAGTCTAGTCAAATCTTGTTCAACAGGTCTTCTGAGATATGTGTCACCAAAGCAGAAAAAATACCTTCTACAAAATGTATCAGAGCTTTCCTCATCACAGTTGAACCCTCATAAATATTCATCAACGGCATTAGATGACATCCCATATGCCAACACCCACATAGCTCCTGTACATTTTTGCAACGATGACAAACTTTGTTTGCTAGTAGCATCATGACTCTCTTGAAAATACTAATCATTAGCAGTAACAACTTCCGCTATCCATAGGAATACAAATTTGTACATGTGAAATCGGCGCTGGAAGACCTCCAGATTGTACATTGAGTTGGGACCAAAGTAGTCGTTAATCAAACGCTCCGCACCAATCTCGCGTTGCTATCACAATATCTTCTTCCAGCTATAGAAGTTCGAGCCCCTACAATCATATTAATTGTTTAGGATCATATTCTCAATGACTGTATCAATTTGATGATTTTGTTGAGAAACTCGTTCTTCCTATTCATTGAGTGCGATGGTATTGGAATCATCAGAACTTGAGTCCAATGAAAGTGAAGAGTTTTCGTTGGAAGATAGTTTTTCAAGTGGAATGAGTAAACTATGTGAAGAGAAATATATTGTGGATATAGTTAATGAGATTTTTGTGTTGTCTTCAAAAGTGTTTCACAAGTCTTTTATAAACTAAATATGCTTGCTAAGAGTCCAATGCGTATCCAAAAGAGTGATGGACATATGCATGTGACTCCAAATGCTTTTGCAGTAAATGAGTGATAGACATATGCATGTGACTCCAAATACTTCTACAGTAAATTAGTGATAGACATATGCATGTGACTCCAAATACTTATGCTATAAATAAGTGATAGACATATGCATGTGACTTTAAATGCTTTTGCAGTAAATGGGTGAAAGACATATGCATATAACTATAAATGTTTTTGTAGTAAATGAGTGATAGACATATTTATGCGTACCCAAATGCTTTTGTAGTAAATGAGTGATAGACATATCCATGAGACTCCAAATACCTTTGTAGTAAACGAGTGATGGACATATGCATGTGGCTTCAAGTGCTTTTACAGTAAATAGGTGAAAGACATATGCATGTGACTCCAAATAAGTGGTAGGGGTCCAATGCTGACTAAAATCACTCCAAATTTATATTAGCATACTAAAATCACACCAAACTTATATTACATAAACTAAAATCACAAACTAATATTACATAACTAAAAGCACACCAAACTAATATTACGTAAACAAAAATCACACTATTACAATCACACCAAACTAATATTACGTAAACAAAAATCACACCAAACTAACATTGAACTAAAATCATTCATTTTTCAAACACATTCTCCATTGTCGGCGTTTCACCTCTTCATCTTCTGGTGATAAGTGATCTTTCACTAACAATTGAATCAACATTTTTTCTTTCATCTTCATAGAGCTTCTTAGCATCTTTTCACGCTCTAACTCCAGTCGGGTCTTTGTGCACAAATTTTTGCAGCAACTTGTTCATTAGCAGAATCAGATTGTGTTGTCTTACCTTTTACTTTTATTAATATCCATATATTTGAGTTTCTTGATTTAATGGTTTAGAAAACTCTCAAAATTCAGAAGTCATTAATCTTTTTGAGCTACCACCACGTTGTTGCTCATCAATATCTTCATTGGCAAGGAGAACATATGTTGTGTCATGAAGAGTCCAATTGAAATGCTTACTCATAACTTTATTAAATATTTTCAAATCTTAAAATTTGCTACCGTCTTTCTTGTAGATGTTATAAGCTTCATTCTCAACATCTTGGTCGCTCATTCAGCTTCTCTTTTGCGTGTTGCTTCCCTGCAGGCAGTCACCCATTTGTTTGCATTTCCATCAACATTTCATAGATTCATTATACAATTTATGCACACGTGCCAATAATGATTCTCCCTTTTGATTTTTACCACGAATACTATCTTCACTGGCATAGATCCAAGACTACATAAGTGCTACATCTTCTTGCACACCCCAATTTATATGTTTTGAGCTCTTCTGATTTTTGTTTGGGCCTTGAACATCTCAGAACAATATTGGTGATATTCTCTACTATGAGAATTTCTTAAGATGTAGGAATTTGACTTAGATTTTGAGAAAATTCGGTGTTTTACGAATACTCAGAATTAGAGAAAAATTGAGGGTTCTGATAACATGAGAAATTTGAAAAAATTTGAAAGTTAGGATATTCCGATTAATGTGGATAATTTTGGTAATGTTGAAAATTTTGGAACCAAGAGCTATAATTTGAATGATTTGGATCCATGATATGATGATACCAAGTTTGTGAAAACAAAAGTATACAAGAGAAATTGTGAGAAAATGATTAGTTTGAGTGTGAAATATAGAAATATTAGAAAATAAGATATGTATATATATATAGAGAGAGAGAGAGAAAAGATCATCATAAAAATTAAACAAAATAAAAAATGAAATGCAATATATAGATAAACTTTACACAAAAAAAGAAAAAGAAAGAAAAGACCAAAGAAAAATGAATGAAAAAGACGAAATAACAGTAAGGAGGGGATAAAAATGTGAAAAAGCAAAAAAGAGAAACATAATGCAAAAACTGCAAAAGAATAAAAGAGAAAAATAAAAAAAGCATCCAATCATAATAAGACATGTGGCCATGACCTTCAAAAAAAAGAGAGAGGCAGATGGAGACCTTCTTCTACAAGGGTTATCTTATTAAAAATGTCTTCCATTTATTTTCATATTAAATGTAAATTGTCTTTTACGGCGTTTAATCTCCGGCGATTTAGGATGGATGGTCATCCTACATGCGTGTAGTCTTATAGGTACCATGTGTAGGCCCATAATAATATTATTGTGCGTAAAATATAATTATATAAGATCAAAATAGTAATATGTAATGAGATGTTGAAATTTCCATATCTAAATCGAACAAAATAAAATGAAAGCACATTCATAATATATAACATAATTATTTTGATTATAAATTTCAACATTCTTATTTATATCTAATATCTATATTTCTGTATTTTTATTATAATATTATTTTTCTATACAGTTCGATTATTTTTTATTAAATTTACAATTTTAGTCATTTATTGATTTTTTGGATAATTGCTATTTTTCTCTTAATAAAACTTAATGTAAAATAGATAAAATTGAAGCTCTTAGTTATAGGAATAATTAACAAGAAACATAATTATGTTATTCAAAATTTATTTGATATTTAAAAAAAATTGATGTATGATAACACTTCATAACAAAAAAACAAAAAACAAAAAACAAAAAACAATTGTGCGTGAGTGTTGGCCTAACGTTAGAGTGATTTGCTTGAGGCCAAAAAGTCTCATGTGAAAAGACGCTACCTAGAAGCACAACAAGTCCAACGCACATCGGGTTCAACGTGCAGCAAGTGCGATGACGTGCTTATTGGTGGCGGATGACGGCGCGGACTTCGTCGGCGCCGATTTAGGATGGAGGGTCATATGGAGAGGGTGCGAAGGGCTTGCTGAGCGTCGACAACACCATCTTGGCACTGCTTGACCAGACATTTGGTATATTTTTTTGGAGTTTTTTGTGGACTTTTTTAGTTGGAGTTTTTGGTCAATTACTGCTTGATTCGGTGCGATGTCGCCGAGGGTTGAAGCCTGGATGCGGCCTGATGTTGCCGAAAATTGAGGGTCAAGCCATGGCCGCCGAGAAAGAGAGACATGTATTTTTCAAAAAATATCATAAACCAAAACAATGTTGTTTGTAGGCGTGCATGCCACTTATATTTTAAAATTCTTGTTTCAATGTTTATGGGATTAGGGGTGAGCATTCAGTTTTCGCTTCCGTTTTTTGCCCGAACCAAACCGAACCAAAAAGTGTTTTTTTTTTCCTTCTGAAATTGAGTCAGAATTGAACCAAATTTTTCAAAAAATTGAATTTGGAAAATCGAACTCCGAAATATGAAAACCGATTTCAAACCGGAAAAATCCAAAATTGCATGAAAATATCCAAAATAACCGAAAAATCCAAAAATCCTAAACAAATTTTCCTAGAACTTACATAAAACTATATATCAAATATTTTGTTAGCAGGGTTTTGTATTTTTATCTTTGCTTTAGAATACACACACACACACACACAGATATATATATATATATATATATATTAAAAATTAAATTTTGGTTTTCGATATTTTTCAAATTTTAATATATCCAAACTTAATCGAATCGAAAAAATTAAAATTTGCCAAAAATATAAACCAAATTTTAAATTTCAGTTCGGTTCGGATAAGATATTCGAATTTCGGGTATTTTGCTCACCCCTATACGAGACTAACTAGAAATCAACGCATAATTGTCGTTTAAATAATAATTATTCCATTTAAAAATAGGTCAATTGGTCGGTAATATCATGAACTTTGGCAGAATTCCAAATCTTTCTATGAACATAAAACTTGGTCGCAAAAATCATGAACTTTGTCGTTGTTTGAGATTTCCTACAATCCTCCAAATCGTAACTGACGTGGCAAAATTAAAGTTGAAGTGACATTTAAATGTAACAAAATGACTTTGTTTTTATTTTATTTTGAGTTGCTAATATCACGAACTATGGCCGACTTCCGGATTTTCAAACGAACTTAAAACTTGGTCGTACAAGTCACGAACTTTGGTCGTGTTTGGGATTTCCCACAATTGACGATTCTGGTGAAATCGATTTCTACGTGGCTTGTCGGAATGTCTACTGAACCAAAACAACGTCGTTTTGGCAAGTCAGAATGCCTACTGGACCAAAACAACGTCGTTTTGGCAAGTCGGAATGCCTACTGGACCAAAACGACGTCGTTTTTGTCCACCTCATCAATCCAAAATTAATAATTTCCTATTTTGATTTTTAAAATTTTTATATCTTCATTCTTTCATCTCCCCAACTCTCTCTCCATCCTTGGCCGCCAGCCACTAGCCACCGCCGGCCGCAAGATCCAACGATAAAGCCAGCAGAAACCACAATCATGTATGTTTCAATCCGCCTAGAATCCGACGATCCGCCGCTGCATCTACCTTGCGTGTAACAATGTCACAACCGATGTTGTAGGCGGGTTTTTGCCTGCAGCCACTAGGAGATACACCGACATGGCGGTCAACATTCGATGCAGTGATTTGAGAAGATGAAGAGTTATATAAAGAGAGAGAGAGAGAGACACATCTTTTTCTTTTTCTTTTTATTTTTTATATTTGCCTTTTAATTTTATTTTTGTCTATTAATTTTATTTTTATCCATGTCATGCTACATAATGTCAACGTAAGGAGTAATTAGGATAGATAGATAATCCGACAAGCTGCGTAAGAATTGATTTCGACGAAATCGTCAAATGTGGGTAATTCCAAACAATGGCAAAGTTCATGATTTTTACGACCAATTTTAAGTTCGTGGGAAAATCTGAAATTCGGCCATAGTTTGTGATATTAGCGACCAATAGCCCTTTTTTTTAGTACCAAAACGACGTCGTTTGTTACATTTAAATGTCGCTTCAGCTTTAATTTGCCAAGTCAGTTACGATTTGGAATTGTGGGAAATCTCAAATAACGGCAAAGTTCATGATTTTTATGACCAAATTTTAAATTCGTAGAAAGATCCGAAATTCGATCAAAGTTCATGATATTAGAGATCAATTGTGCTTATAAATATGATACTTGTGCATCGAATGGGGGGAGAATGCTAGTTATATAGAAAAGTGAAACTACAATCAAAATATAGAATTTTATGGGTGAAAAAAGGGGGAAATGAATCCATATGAACAATGATATCAACAAATGGAGGGGTAACCTCCTACAACCATCCAGAGTTGATGAGGACGCTAGCCTATGAGTAGTCTCAGCTGCTTATATTCTACTATAAGTAGAAATTAGAAAATTTCTCTGAGTTGTATCATTTGAGGATTAAAAAAATATATATATATTCTAAATATTGTAATTTAGGATCTGAGTGATTAAATTTTATTTAAAACAAAAATATTTAATTTTATTATTTCTAGCTATTTAATATTAATTTCAATATATTTGCTACAAGCACGAGCTTCAGCAAGTTAATATAGAAACTTAAGAAGAAAAGGAGAGATTAAAATAAATAATAATAAATAAGAATCGAAATAGTTAAATTATAAAATAGTAATACTAATAATTGGCCACTTAATTTAATGGTTCTTGCGAATCATGTGGTTCCTGTAATTTTTCAATATTTCATATTTCAAAATAAAATACTAAAAATAGTTCAATATATTGTAAGTTTGAGAATGAAAACAAGGAAAAGACATTTAAATTGGCATTAACTACTTAAACGCCCCATTTGAAATCTGTCTGTGTTTCTCTCTCTCGGAGACGAAGTGCATCCCGTCGGCGAAAATTGGCAAGTAATCTTTCATTTGTGTTGTATTCATATAATTCCAATGTTTAACAAGCTATCTTGATTTTTCCCGTCAATGCATCTTCATGTTTGTACAACATATATAATCTGGGGCATGTATGCATTATCATTTGGTTCATAATTTACCTTAGAAAATACCGCTATAACAATTCACAGCCCTCGTGTAATTTCCTTTTTTAGATCTTCTTCTTGCCTCAGCACCTTAATCTCACATCATACTTATCTGTCCTTTATTTTCTACGTTTTCATGTTTAAACATATATTAGCATATGAAATGTGTCGGGAATGTAGTTTTATCGCTCCATATATCACGCTACACCTCTCCTATTTTCTTTACCTTGAAACCAATAGTACAGGTACTTCGATAAATTTGCTTTGATGATTTCTTAACAGTCCCCATCATCATATTCAATTCAAGATAAACAATGGGTCGCGGCGTGAGTGCTGGGGGCGGCCAGAGTTCTTTAGGCTATCTTTTTGGCGGCGGAGAGGCCGCGGCGCCTCCTCAGCCTGCGGCGAACAATCCATCTACTGAAGCTGAAGCTGAACTGGAATCTGCCTCACAAGAGCCTGCAGCTATTGATAAAAATAAACAGACTCCTCCAACTGCAACCACATCTGCCACAAACAACTATTATCGATCCGATGGCCAAAACTGCGGCAACTTCATAACGGTACACAAACAATAGCTATCTAATGTAAAGGTTAATTTTGCTTATAAATACACTTACTATATATATTTAGATTGTGGTTTATAACTCATTTTAATTTCTTGGTCAAAAAATACATCAATTTTTTATTTTTTTGGAATTTGATAATAAATCCAAATTCCGTTAGCTAGTAACTCAAAATTTTGAATTCAAAAGATACCGATAAAAAGCTTTTGATGGTAATTAAAAAACTATTGTTGAGAGCTTTCCACAGATAGCTTCGAATTTTAAATTGAACCCCAAAAAATCGAGTTATTAGCAACAAAATTTGAACTAATGTCCAATTCAAAAAAATTAAAAATTCAGGTCATTTTATACCAAGAAAATATAATGAGTTTAAAATTGAAATAAATAGATATAATTATGTATTTACAATCAATTAACATTAAATATGAAAGTAGGCTTGTTGTTGATTTTGTATGTGTAATGTGTGGCAGGATCGACCATCAACGAAGGTCCACGCCGAACCCGGCGGCGGCTCCTCCCTCAGTTATCTCTTTGGTGACGGCAAGAAGTGATCCATCGCATCTCAAACGGCTGCCTTCGCTTGTTTAATTTCTTTGCTAATTAATTACTTTTAGTTCATTTTAAGGAAACATCATTACAACCTCTTTTATTTTTTCATTTATTTTTAACACATTTCATATTAAATGAGACATGTATATATATATATATCTGAATGCTTTGTTCCATGCATCAAACGGAGGCTGGAGCAGACATCACGAATTGTTCTAAGCTCACACATATAGATGCTAATTCGAACTAAGTCACCCAGAATTTTATTATAGACCTACTCGTGGTACATATGGACAAGGAAAACATGAGATTCCCACGTTACAATTCATCAATTAGGATGTATTAGTAGAATACATTTGGAATTGTTTTAGAATTATAATTTTATGTAATTGAGTTTAAAGTTATAATATTCTAATTCAATTTCAAATTCGTTGTTTGATAAAATTAAATAATTATTATAAAATTATATTATAATTTCAAATTTTTTGTCTGGTAAGTCAAAAAATTAATCAAGATTTGACATTAACTTTTAATTGCATATTTTTTAATTTTTTTTATCAATATACATTATGTAACTCTATATTATTTTTATATATATTATGAGTTATGTGTGCAAGTGTATGTGTAATCGTGTATTTATAGTGTGTGTCATGTATTTGCAGTGTGTGTTTGTTGTTGTGTGTGTGCAGTATGTGTATTGTGTGTCGTATGTTTATGTGCGTTTGTTGTGTATTGTGTGTGCAGTGTTTTTGTTGTGTATTGTGTCAGTGAGTGTGTTGTGTCTCGTGTGTGTGCAATGTGTGTATATGTGTGTTTGAGATGTATATAATTTTATATCTGTTTAGATTTCTAAATATTTAATTTAATTATAAAATTCAAATTGTAGAATTAAGATGGATTTGAAATCAGAATTCAATTTTAAATCTAATTTTTTTTTATATTACCAAATAATGAGTTTGGAAATTCAAGCTCCAATTCCAAATTCAAGCTCGATATTCTATGATACTAAATACACACTCAATGAATTTCAACAAATATTAGTAATTACAAGATACTTTAGTCAATGAATTTTAGTACATTTAATGAAGACAGATTATAGATCGTTTTTGACAAATTAACAAAACAATTCCAAATACCATGAGATTTAATGACCGATTATCGACCGTCTCCATAAGAATTAATAAATTAATAAATAATTAATTTCATTTCCACGATCGTGTATTGATTGTTTTAATGTGATAATTATATGTGTTTGAAATCCAAAAACGGTTACAATATGACTAACATGTATTCATTTTTATATTATCCATATACACAATACCCAACATAAATATAATTTCTATTTTCATTAGTAATCCCCAAATCCAACCAAATAAAATATTTTTATATATTTTAAATTATACATAAGACTTATAATAAATTTTAATAGATTAACAAAGTTTACTAAATATTATTAAACATTACTTGTGATAAAAATTGCACAAAATAATAGAAATGAAGAGATTAATAGAAAAAATCATCACAAAATTTTAATATAATTTTTAGTTATTTTTTAATAAAAAATTATCTATAATGTCTATTTTCTATTTTATCTAAAATGTTAAAGTAACCAATCAAGAAGTGCCACGTATCATATAAAATGACATTTAAGTCACATTTATATAATAAGTTTTAGAACTTTTTTACTACTTTGTTTAAAATATCCGGGTGACCTTGTGAAAGGATGACTGCTGCGTGTAGCATAGGGCCACATTCTCAACGATTGTTTATTTCGGCAGTTATTTCCCGTCATTAATTCGTGATATTTTTGTACCATATAAGGGGTGCTTAACCGGTTACCGGTTACCGGGTTAACCGATAATCGAACCGGAACCGGCTGTTATTGGTTTCGGTGCGCGAATTTAAGAGAAACTGGTTATCGGTTATAACTGGTCGGTTACTTGTTATAACTCATAACCGGTAACTAACCGATTAATAAATCATATCGCCCTAATTTTATATTTTCTATCTTCTAATTCTTTTAATTACAATTTACAAATTTATGCTATCCAATTTCTAGCAGCAGCAGCCCAACCCTATTTGTCCCTCTCCAGCCAGATTTATATTTTATGCTTGAATATTGAAAATTATAGTACATTAGCACATTTTTTCCTTAAGTTTATGACAAGGAATTGAAGATAAAATAGAGAATTTTTTCGATAAAAGGTATAACTTGTTTTCCTGTCGGAAACAAGATGGAGTTTATGTAATTTGTAAGTTGCTTCAAATTGAGGAAAAATCTCTTTATAATCAGAAGCAAATTAATAATTCAAATTTATTTATTTTTCAACTCTACAAAGTTTATATGTTGTTTTAGCCCAACACTCCACGTATAATCAATTTTGTGAAATGTTTTATTTTTAGAGCTTGTAAAAACTTACAATTTTGTTGGAATAGTTTGTTGTTTAAATTTCAGTTTATACGGTTCCAAGGAAAAATTAAACTTTAAAAAAAAAATCAATTTTTTGAACCAGTTATTACCGAATAACCAATTCGGTTCGGTTATCCGAATAACCAATTCGGTTCAGTTCCAGTTCCTATAGTGTCGGTCATTTCGGTTCGGTTAATCGGTCCAACCGGTTCAGTTATAACTGAACCGGCCGGTTAAGCACCCCTAAGTAATATTACACTTTTTTACCTTTTCTTTTTCTCTATTTTCTACTTTATTTATTTTAAAAGAATAATAAAATATGAAATACGCATTTCAAATTTGTGATCATGAAAAAGATTCAATTTTGATAAATAACATTGCAAAATAGATTTTATAAAAAAAAGTTATTCATCTACACTTCTGAAATGAAAATTTTATTTTTCTAAATTCCTTTTCCCTTTTTTATTCTCTTTCTTCTCCGTTTTTGTTTTCTTTCTTGTTCTACTAGAACTTTTATTTGATCCACCCCCCCTCCTTTTACTGATTTTAAACGATAATTTCAGTATGAATTATGTAAATAAAGTAATATTATATAATTCTAGTTATTAAAGATTGTATTCAATTTTAATTTTGGAATTTCATTTTTAAATTGACCATTGCAAGCTAGTCGTTATAAATTTAATTTTTTTTACTTTATGATCTATTGCTACACTAATTAGTTTTTAAATATTACTCCCTCCGTCCCAATTCAGATGACCCACTTTTCTTTTCGGTTTGTCCCAATTCAGATGACCCATTTCCTAATATGGCAATAAATTAGAAAATAATAAGGGACATCTAATCACACTTTATTACATTAATTAATAGTTTTTTTATCTCTCTTCATTAATTTATCTAACACATTTTCTCTCTCCTTATTAATTCATCCACCAACTCCTCCTCTTTTCACTTAAACTTCCTAATTAAAAGTACCTAAAATACCGTGCCAAAATCCAAATGGGTCATCTGAATTGGGACGGAGGGAGTATTAGATTATTTTAATGAGAAGTCAACTTTAGTTATTTTATTCATTTATTCTTTTTAATTGGTGGAATCCATTGAGATTAATTTTGTCTTTTTCATAAAAAAATGGTTAGAAAGATAGCATTTTTATCAACCTTGCTAAAAACTTATATATTTATCCAAAATAACTTTAAACTATAAAATTAAATTTGTTGGCCTCCAAATTTAAGAGCAAGGTATTTGGGTTTTCGTGCATGTGAATAGGCTCAATTGGCCATCACGCGCTTTGCGTTTGCCATTGGTGTTGCAATGCGAGCCCGCGCCCCGCCATTGGCATTAACAGTGCACTCCCCCGCTCCTCTTTTAGTTAGGGATGCCTACAGTTCCGGAACCGTCGGTTCGGTCCCGATGACATCGAAATCGTAATCGAACCGCTAATGAAGTTGTCAATTTTGGTTTGGAACCGAAAACCGCCGGTTCTGGTTTCTGGTTTTTAATTTTATTTTTTAACTTTTTTTAATTCAAGTTGATTAAAATATGAAATCGAAGACGAGTATAAGTAGATCAATAATTAATAAATTACAGTAATGATTAAAGAATAAGAGAAATTATGTAACAGCACATCCAATTATCTGAAAACACTTGGTCAATTATATTTAAATTGGATATTTGGGACAATTGTTAACTTGTTGAGCTTGTTAATACTGCAGTACTATTTGGAATGTGATCGACCAAGTATTTTTAGATAACTGTGAATTCTTATTAACATAAGAGGAGTGGGCTATAATGAGGATGATGGAGATAGAGATGAAAGAAATTGGAGGTAAAGAATAGAGAATTTTTGTTACTACAAGAGGAGTGAGTTGAAATGAGGATGTTGAGGGGGTATTTATAGATAAAAATGAGTGGAAAATTTTGAATTTGAATTAGAAATTTGAAAAAAATATATCAGAAAACGCCGGTTTTGCAGCATAAACCAGCGATTTTCACCAGCAACGTAAGCCTAGCCCTGCCGCCCTACCCCACTAGCCCTGCGACGTGAAACCGGCGGTTCTGATTCTTTTTGGAACTGTAACCGAACCACCGGAAATGAATTTTTGATTTCGGTTTAACCGTTTCCGGCGGTTCCGGTTCGGTTTTAACCGTCCACCCCTACTTATACTTTCTTTCTTTAATTTAATAAGTTAATCATTTAAAATTAGGATAATTGACTGAAAATTTATATACCTATAGTCGAATTTTAATATTTTCTATATACTATGAAACTGATAATAAGATACACAAATTTTAAGCATTTTCAGAATCTCTCAATTCAAAATTTTCCCAAATTGAAATTGATCTGCAGTGAAATGTTAACATGTCGCATGACTTTAAATATTTTGCTGCTGACATGGAATTATATATAGTTAAATGGATGCTGAAAAATCTAATGATGATACTAAAAAATCAAAGAGTAATCCACATCTCACTTATGCATATTATATATCTGACTTATGTGCATTCATTTGGCAACTCAATGTATAAAGTCAAGCAACGTATTAAAATATCGATTTAGTCAATGTTGATTTGGACAAAATCTGAATTCGAGAAAAATTCGAGAAAAATGACCAATGTTTGTGAATTTTGTTAACGAGCATATACTAAATAAATAAACAGTGCAATTCCTTCCTTTAAATAGATGAGAGAACTTCAAATTTAGTCATTCGAGATGGCAGTTTGCACATTTGCGGTCCTTGAACTCGAAAAAGTCACAAGTTACCTCCATGAACTCGAAAAAATCACATTTGAGGTACTTGTTAAGAATTTCTCTTTCCAAAATATTCATGAACTCTTCAAGGGTATAAATGTTCTTTTCACTTTATTTCAGCTAACATTTTAAAATATCATAATAGATAATTAAGTATTAGCAATATGTCATAACATGTACCTAAGTGGAAAAAAGGTGAAAATATATAATTAATATTTTTATAATTAATCATTTTTTCTAATTTCATTAATCCTTCTTGCTTTTCATTAATTTAATTAATTTTTATGACTGAAAAATTAGTGTCAAATTTGATGTATTACGAACCATGTATGAACCAGCTTGGACAAGGTAAAACAATTGAACAAATTTCCAATAATAGTAATTATTTTTGCTTAGAGATATTAAATATTTATCACAATTGTCAAGATTAGTATAAGATGAAAAATAAATATACCCTAAATTCTTTTTATTAGTAATTGTCAAAATTAAATTTAAAGATTATGCCGCTGTGGATTTGAATTTGAAACCTTTAGCCTTACACTGTTACACATTAACCACTCAATTGTTTGACCAATACACGCAATATATTTTAAATTCTGTCAACTAGTAGTAAATATTGTTGAAATTGTAGCATATATGGGAAAAAAGTTTGAGAAAGCTGCAATAACTTGAAATAAATCAGTTATTAAGACATTGAGTTCAATGGTTGACATTCTATGGTTGCTAGCCCATCTAGAAGCTCACCTTGTTCATCAACAACTTTGTATTTCATGCATCATAAATGTCAAGAGCCTATTTTAGCCACATAAGCACTTATGTCAAATTGTCTCATTGTAAAATGTTTAAAGATTCAAATCTATATTCAATGATATATATTTATAATCATTGCATCACATATATAAATATTATTGAAATATGGGGTTTGGATCTTCTTGATTTGTCTCCATAAGACAGTTGTAAAAATAATAATAATTATTTAATAATTCTAATTAATATTTAATATTGAAAATATAAATTTAAAAAGGTGTAGTATACAACAATTATGGATTCACCAACCTTAATAGTTAGTTGTCAATTAAATATATATATATATATATCTTGATTAAATTAGTAGATTTTAGTTAATAATTTTAAATGAAACTAAAACGTAATAGATTGAAACTGAAGAAAAAATAATGAAAGTGGAAAAAAAATCCTATGAGAGCACGAATAATTAATGAAATCAATAAAAAATAAAAATGATTAATGAAATTAGCAAAAAGTATTAATTATATATTTTTCATATTTTTTTTCACTTAAGTATATGTTATAATATTTTACTAATATTTAAGTACATGTTATAATATTTTAAAATATTAGTTGAAATAAATTGAAAATGATATTTATACCCTTGAAAGATTTAGGAACATTTTGGAAAGAAAATTTATTAAAAAATACCTTAAATGTAATTTTGTCGAATTTAGAGAAATGATTTATGATTTTTTTAAGTTTAAATACCACGAAGATGCAACCTCTCGTTTCAAAGGACTAAATTTGAAGTTCATCTAAAAAAAGGGTGTAATTTTTTTAAATTTTTTGTAAAGCATCGAAGCGCCTTTTACATTTTCATGACTTATGCACATATACATATTTACCCCTTATCAATTGCCCAAAATACTTTTTCACCCTCAAATTAGGGTTTTTCTGCCTCTCTCTCTCTCTCTCGCTCTATCGTGTCCTCTCTCCCATCAGAGCTCTCTGCCGAGCAATTCTTGATTTGCAATCTGCAGAGAATTCTGAATTTTCTCTCTCAGGTTTGAAAAAATGACGACGATTGTCCCCACATCGGAAGAAGATCCCGCTCTCTCCGTGGTGCGATTCGTTGCCGAGTTGTCGTGGGCCGACGCTGGTCCAGAGGTAACTCCTACATGCCTCTAAATTCGCATGCCAAACAGTTTTGATATGTTTTCCGATGTTCGTAGAGAAGTTTCAATAAACAATTTCCCTTTTTGTGATAATTTGCTGAAAATATTTGTGATATATAGAAAGTTAACCGCGTGAGATTTAATCTTTAGGGTTTTCCTTTTCCGCTTACTATTTGGGAATTGCTATAATGAGTACGACTTCAGATGAGGTAACCAATTGTGTTTGAAGTATTTCTTTTTAAAAATACTCATAGGTAGCAGAGGGGCATGTTAGTAGATTGTTGGTGGAGGCGCAAGAATGTATAATACAAAAGAGGTGGTTGGATTTGGCTTCTTTGATTCT
>JAYDZE010100932.1:0-24126 GCA_034509125.1 Monilaria moniliformis
TGCGGCGGACCACCTGTAACGCAGCCCCAACCCGGCCGCCGCAGCCTGGCTTTCAGCCGCTGGAGCGGCTGATCGCCTGGCTGTGGCGCGGCGATGCAGCCCCCAACCCCGTCCCAACCCGGCCGCCGCAAAATTCCTCTCATTTGCGGTGGCGTTAACCATGCTCTTATAATGTAGTCTTTAAATATAATGTTGTTATTATAAAAAAAATATTACAATTCTTGTATACAGAAGTAATAAGTACCTCTTCGTTGGTTAGCACCACTCACGTTTGGTCTATATTACTATTATTATTATTTGTTTTATATATTTATAAATATTTTAATACTTTAGAAGTTATTATTAACATATTAATTTTAAAAATTGCATAAAATTTAAGGTTAAATTTGTTTTTTAATCATTACAAACTACAAATGATCTAAAGTTAAAGTAAAAAATCAATCGAATTTTAATTTTAGCATAATTTGTAAAATTAGTGATGTCAAGAAAAAGAGATATTAGAATAAAAAGAAATGTATAAAAAAACTACTTCTTGTGTGTGTGTGTGTGTGTGTCTATATATATATATATATATATAGAAAATATATCATATACTACACAACACAAATCTTAAGTAGTATATAGTACTTAATCCCATTCGTTGATCTTGTTCATCCAATGGTTGAGATTTCTTGGGTTATTTTGAAGTTTTAATTAGATTTTTAATGATAAAAATGGTATAAACGTATTTTCAACGCTTAATGTTAAACACAAAAAATGCATATTGTTAGACGTAAAAATGCCAAATGTTGAACACAAAAATACATAAAGGAAATTAAAAATGCATATTTTTGTTGAATAATATGCATTTTTGTGTTTAACATCAAGCATAAAAGATATGGAAAAAGTCTAACTACATAATAATCCCACTGAAATGGAAAGTGATCAATTCCAGAAAATTTCAAACTTTTTAAATTTACATATGCATTTTTGTGTTTAACATTATGCATTTTTTCTATTTGATAGTATGTGTATTTTTGTTCAAAGGTATTCATATTTTGTGTAGAGAACAATTCTAGCTTTTGAATCTACTTTATACATACTAGATTTATCATATTAAATAAAACTAATGATGGAGAATTAAAATTAAATTATATACCACAATTATATATGTTATATTGAAAAATATTCTAAATTTCTAAAAATATACTTAGCTCGTCCCAAAAAATAGTGTACACTTCTCATTTTGAGATGTCCCACAAAATAGTGCACACTTTTAAATTTTCATTTTTTGTGCACATTTCATTTATACTTACGCTCATTTTGTACACATATTTACAAAAAACCAAACACGGGACACCATTATCTACAAAAATAACAAAGTGGTGCTCTTTCTCCACTCACAAAACACATTACCTAAATTTTATTAAAACGAGTAACACACCAATGTGTGTACTATTTTCTGGTACAGAGGAAATACATTATAAGAAAATTAATATAAAATTTATATCATGTCATGAAAAATAGAAATGCACTAAATAAGATTTTTTTTGAATAAAATGAATACAATATTACAATTGCATTAAATATTTATACATTTTTCAAAAAGTGAGTAGAATAGTTATTTTTTTTAAAAAAATAACTAAATTGTTTTGATTTTGTTATTGACACACACACACACTTATCTATGTTTGGTTTATATGTAATAAGACACAATAATTTTGTTAGGTTAAATGTATTGATACACTCGTACACTGAACTTTTACTTAATCACAATAATAATAAAAAAAGATTATAAAAATAATTAAAAGGAAGATCAAATATAAAATAGAAAAAACAATAGGAAACGAAAAATTAAAATACAAAAATGAGATATAGGAGCAAATATAATTGTTACAATCTTCAATTTAAGATGAATATTGCAATTTTATGATGAACAATATATATATGTAATAGAATAACGATTAATTATATTTATTTTCAGAAATAGAAAGATGATTTAAGTAGAAAAATATGAATTACAATTTCTAGAAATGAATGAGTGTATATGGTAGTTGTGTTCAACATTATGCATATTTCTGTTTCACAATATGTATTTTTTGTGTTATAACATTAAGCGTAAAAGTACGTTAATACTCCTCTTATCATTATAACCTGTTTCATAAGTGGCATCAAAATACACCAATAGTACAAGATGCATGTTTGTCAAACCCTTGACCTCACTTTTAGTACAAAGAAGTTTCACTATTTGGATGTCCCTAAAAAGACCCCACAAATTTTCTTTTAATTTAAAAGTTTGAAAATTTAATAAATCTAAATTAGATAGGTTTTCTTTTCGAAAAATAAAATAATTTTTTTGGCATCTTATCGAGTGGCACTTTCGCACCCATTGGAAATTTGTAAAATTGTTAAGAAAATCAAATTGGTAAAATGACCTAGAACTTATTTCTATTAAGGATTATGCCGCAAGAGGACGGTGCAATCGTAGTATAATAAATATTAAGTAAAGAGTATTGTATCCTCATGGACTATATTCAATTCTAAGTACTACAACCTTAAATCAATTAGTACTATCTAAATCACACAACTTGATTGTGGAAGATCTTGTAAAAAGAAAAGAAACAAAAGGAAAAAGAAATATTAAGTAGAAAACAAGAATAAAAAGGTTTATTCTTGGGATTTGATTTTATCAACACATTGTTCATTCAAACATTCGATTAATTATCCAATTTGCGATTCGAATTTAGCTAGATAATCACACAAATAGTTTAGATCCTCCAAATAGTAGATTACAAGTAAGGACTTTAATTCTCTGCCTGCAACTCCTAAAAGCATTTAGGATTGATTTCTCATAATTAATCTCAAACCTCTCGATTTTGTTGATTTTGTAATCTACTCCACGATCATGCATCAACACTCATCTCTTGAATCTCACATTAATGCACACAATATCATTTATTTGGTGATCAAGCAAATAGAAGAATTAAGAACAAGAGAGATGAAACTAAATAAGGTATTGCATAAAAAAAAAACAAACGTTGAACAAACTAGCGTTGATTGCTTTCTAACCCTAGAATAAAAAGGGCTTTAGCTAAGCATGGCTTTAAACAAAACAAAAATAAAACATAAAACAAGCTAAACAAAGGCTAAAATAACTCGTGTAAAGGTAGAACTTCTCCTTGTCGTCGATCGCTTCACGTACTCCCTTTTGCTTTGGCAAGAACTTCTCCAATGTGTTGGTGGATGAATGGTAGCACAAAATATGTGATATTGTGTCTTGAATGGTGTTGGAGAGTGCCTCAAAATCGTACATAAAGGCCCTTTACATAGGCTCATAAAGCCTAGAAAAGATAGAGCTCAAAAGGATATGGATAGAAATTTTCATGCAAATCCGAAGTGGGAAACAGGTCGTGTGGCGAAGCCTTCTTGCCAAACGACTCGTTTCCGAAGCGGCCCCTGGATTTCACTGTAGCCATCTCGCCAAACAGTCCATTTGGTGGGAGTGTCTTCCCAAATGGCCCGTTTGGGCATACTTTTTCAAATTTATGGCTCTTCATCGAACTTGTACCGTTCTCGATCCTTTGGCTTTTTAGCACTTTTTATGCATCATTTTCCTTCAAAACTTGACAAACTCATCAAACAACCAATTCATAGATATTTAAACTAAAACAAAGCTATATATGTTCAAAACTAATCAACACGCTTTGGATTTAAATACTAAAATAGCCAAAATAATGAGTGTGTAAAACCCCCAAACTTGAGCTTTTTTTTAATCCTCAAACAAAGACAAAGAAACATCAAAGAAAACACTCAAATATTGAAGGCTTAGGACCAAGTGTTTATAATAAGATTTTGAAGTTTACAAGACAACAGTTATAAGAAATCAAGGATAATGCATAAAATTTACTAACTTGTATATCACCTTGTATTCATGTAGGGAAAATATATATACATTCAACTCTCAAGTGTATGGGTTAAAAATGTATACTCTCAAATCAAATAACACTCAAAAGTTTACCATAAGCTTGCTCAAAATCTCATCCCTCCTCTATTTCGTGTGAATGTACGTCATGAATCATAAATGTCTTTATTTTTTGTTGTAAGGTAGGCTTCTTGGACAAGGTAAGGTAAATATAGGTCAAGTGACTAAGATTTAAGATAAAAAAAGAGAAAAATTGATCATCTAACACTTCATCAACCTTATCACAAACCATTCTCAATCAAACTACTATGAAATTAGACTTTGTCTAACTTTTTTATTGCTTTCCAAAATTATTTTTCAACAATTTTTCTATTTTTCCAATCTTCCAATATACAAACCCTAACAGGCTATTAGATTATCTTCTTGCGTAAGCACATCCCCAATTCCACTTCTTAATGCATCTGTATCTAGAACAAAAGTTTTGGAAAACTCAGGAAGCGCCAACATAGATGTTGAGTTCATAACTTTCTTTAATCCATCAAAAGCTGATTGAGTATCCTCTCTCCATTCAAATGCGCTTAATTTCAATAGTTCTGCCAAAGGTCTTGCTATCATCTTGTAGCATTTAACAAACCTTCTGTAGTATCCAGTTAATCCCAAGAAACTCCTCATTTGTTTAGCCTTTTAGGGAGTTGGTTAGCTAGCCATTGCATCCACTTTTTGTTTATCTATAGCTATATCTTTAGCAGAGATCACATGACCTAAATATTCTGCTTCTTAATATCCAAGGTACACTTAGATCTTTTAGCCAACAATCTGTTGTCTCTTATACGCTGCAACACCAACTGAAGTTGTTGTACATGTTCCTCCTTGCTACCACTATAAATGAGAATATCATCATAAAAACACTAACACAAACATTCCGAGATCCGGTTTAAAGATAGAGTTCATTAAACTCATGAATGTGTTAATCCAAAGGGCATCACTCACAAATTCATAATGCCCTTTATGTGTTTTAAAAGTAATTTTTGCTATATCATCTTCAACCATTCTTATTTGCTAATAACTGAAATGCGGATCTATTTTAGAAAACCAAACAACATTGCCAAGTTCATTCAATAACTCTTCAATCACATGAATATGGTATTTGTCCTTCATTGTAAGATTGATCAGTGCTCTATAATCAATGCACTTTCTCCATGTCTTATCTTTTTCTTTACTAACACTACTGGACTTGCATATGGATTGCTACTATTTTGTATCACTCCAGCCTGCATCCTTTTAGACAAATGCATATTTATATGGCCTTATGTTGGCTGGCTCAACTCTTCGTTCAGAATAATCTTGTGATTATGAAGTCTCTTGGGAGGTAAGGACTTTGGCTCTTGAAATAAATCATAGAATGACTAGAACAACTAATCTGATCAGGCCATAAATTCTCAGCCTGTAAGTATAATAGAATAGGGTCTCCACTTCTTCAACAACTGAGAGAGGAACTCATCTTGATCAATCTTCTCATGCAACTTAATCTGTTGTAAATACAAGGACAAACTATTCAAATGTTTATCATTCGATCGCCACATTTCCCCTTGCAACCTATAAGTTTTATCCCTAAGGTGAAATGTCATTTGTAACATTTTATAATTTCAACCAATATCACCAAAGTGGATAACCACTGCACTCCGAAAATTAAGTCATAAGTCTTCACTTATCTCACATAAACTTTAGTAGTAAACATTTCATTGTGCATCATCGATTGAAATGCCTTACATTTATGGCTACAATGTAAGGATTAACTATTAGCCCCCTCTACCAGTCTTGTTACTACTTGTGTTAGTGCACAATTTAACTTGCTCGCAACTTGTGCACTCAAGAAGTTGTGTGTGCGTATCCACTATAATGTGTAGCCTCCTTTACCGACTCTCCTAATTGTCATAGTTTGAGCCCTTTCTAATCCCCACATAGAGTGCAAAAAAAGTTGCAATTCAGTATTTAGGCTTTCCCCAACCAAATTTTCTTATCTTCCTCAACCTCTTCTTTAATTAACTACATAACATATATCTTTTTTATTTTTATTTTGTTTTCAGGCAATGCTGATTTGGTGTATATTTTTCCTCACACCATAAAGATAAGCCTTAGGATCTTCTTTCATCCATCTCATTGTTGGTGATTCTACGGCCTGAACGTGGAGCGGTGTGTGTGTGGTAGGGGTATGAATATATTCTATTTGTTATGGGATGTTGGGTTTAATGCCGGATGTCGTGACAATGATTGGCTTATTACTCGTATTTGCATGAGCCGAATAGTGAGTAGATGGGAAATGAGGCTTGGGTTTATTATGAATAGCAGCTATGGTCAATTCTTGTAGCTTAACTTAGGCATAAGGCATAAGGCATAAGCATTTGCAATTCATCGATCAACCTCATAAGGCATAAGCATTTGCAATTCATCGATCAACCTCGAGAAGAAAAAACTTAAAGGTTGATCTTCCTTAATTCTCGTACGATGTTATAGTTCATCAAAAGAGTCCATATAATCTTGTAAATAAGTTACCCATTTCAGATTGCAGAGATCGACTAAAGGATCCTTGTATACCTTAGATCCAAACGCGCGACTAGAGCTTGAACATAGCCCTCCATCACCGTAGGCTGCCTCTCCTCGTAGGCTCACATAGCCTCTGTGCCATTGTAGTATTTTACCATCCAAATGCAAAGCCGCTATCTAAACACGTTCCCCCAATTGCACCTCCGCAACCTCGAAGAAGTAATCAACACACATAAGCAAACCACCGAATCCATCACCTTCAAATTTAGAAAATTCCAACCGAGTCAATTTTTTCCAATTTTTTTTTATCCCATTGAGATGCGACTTAGCATTGTTACCGGATGCTACCACAGGAGATTCCACCGGTGTAGATCACCATTAATTTGCAAGCTAATAGCTCAAATCACCTAAGCCAATTCCCCAACCCGAGCTTCCAATCGTTGTCGTTGCACCGTATGCTTCTGATTCAGATCACGGAAAAACAAATCCTTCATTCTCTCTAAATCATGCGATCACGTTTCCATTGCTCTGGCTGATGATCGATGACAAAATGATAGTATTTAAGTATCCAATTGATATATTCAAGGAATACAAACATATACTCAAGAACTCACTGGAATTCTAGAATGTCCTCTCAATTTGGCTGACATGGCGTTGACTATCTAATTCTTCTCCAACTGCTTCAGTTATTATTATTTGATAAAACACACTTCTCATTCTGGCGCTTCGTTCTTATTCTTTTACTTAACGGGTACAACTTGAAATTGCGGGTAAATGCTAACACGAAGACAATCGGATTTAGGTACAAGTATTTAATAGTACTGAATAATAGCGAAACAGAAGCTGAAATAACTAAACAGAACAACTTCAAATAATCTCATGTTTTCTTGGCCTCGATAATATCCCTCAAATACAAAGCTATATATGTACACAGAATATAAGATTCTTACATCATAACTATGCCTAGACCTAATCTTGCTAGTTAGTCTGTCTTATACAACGGCGCATACTCTGTTAAGCTTCATGCGCGACGGGTGATTGCAAATGTATCACGTGCTTCGAACAATGGGGATTTTCTCCTGCAGAAGGTGAAAATGTTTAAGGAATGTCACGGTAGACAACCTATATCATGTATTGCTAGTTAGTTTATGCTTGAGACAACATAATAAAAAATTGAAAACAAGCTTGCTTTTCCTTTCGTGCAAATCAGACCAACACTTGAGCCTCAACATTCGATGAAGTTCAGAGTTTTAACTTGCATCATCATAACTGAAGCATCATATCAATGTCAAGATAACTCTGATGATCTAATTCAAGTAAAACCGCTTACGGGTAGAGAAAATTCCTAAATCAAGAGTTTAGCAAAGTTCAGGGGAGGCCGAGGTTGAAGGCCATGACGTCTGCTTTTATGCTGCCGAATATTTATTTTCTCAAATTCATTTCATGTCAGATTCACATTATGCCTTATAATAATGAAATTATATACATCCACAGTCTCTATAGCTTGTGAAACAGACCAGGTAGATATATTACCTCCTTGTCAATTGCCTCTGAAGGAAACCAATGCATAAGAACACCTAGATGCATTAAAGCAGGTATCAATTTGAATAAGATGGGAGTTGCGACCTGCAGTATAATTGATCCTGTTTTAGGTAAAAGTAGCCATAGGTATTTTAAAGGCAGTTAGAATATTGAAAGTACTTACAAGACTGAGTGCTGTTGTTCCCAGAAGGAGAAGGTACATATTCCCCTATATATTTTAAAAATTTACAATCAGTATACCATTTCTTAAAATTAATTAAATACATCAGCTGAACGATAAACTAAATGGAGGCAGTGTTACAGCATTAAAATAGTATCCATTCAATTTAATTGGAACAATGTTTAAAGGTGATGACAATATGTGGTTCATCCTTTTATTTCCAAATCAAAATATAATGCTCGGCGAAGTCCACCACAAATGAGTGGTTACATCATATGCACACAGATATTCTAATAAAGAGAGAAAGAAGTCACCTCAACAATATGCAGATTTGAGGCACGGCTTAAGAGAACAAATGCAAACTCCCCAATTTGTGCCAGCAATACTCCGACCTATAAATGCATGAAAAGTCATACATCATACACAAACAATTGTTAAATAGAGAAAAACAGAGGTGGCATTTTCAATACAACACCTAAAATTGAAACCACAACCACATTCCGATTTTCAACTATGTCAAAATAAAATTTAGTGGTAGAAGCACAAAATACACAAAATCTTCCCCCAACCCTGAAGCATCCTTGCCACTAATCTTCTTATCTCCACCATGCATTATTGCCACAACCATTCCTTACCACTACCACCTATGACCACCCCAAGCTGCTTCCGCCTCAAGCCACCCACTCTAGTTTTCCCCTTTAAAGCCACAAGTACAAGCATGCATAGTTTGTAGGTAGTAAAAAGTCAAGGTCATTTTAGGGTTATGGGGGTTGCATTTCATATATACACTTTGGAATTTTTAAAAATATATGGTGTTGTGTTACTTGTGTATGGTAATTGGATTGAAAAAAATTTGGGTTTGTATTTAACAGCCCTCAAAAACAGAGATTCTCAAACTTACAACAAGTGATGCCTTAAGATTATAGCCAAAGGCCTTTGTGATGCCAGCAGCAACTGTTGTCTTAACTACCACAACCAGTATTACTGACACAAGCAATATATCCACATGTGCCCAGAGGAACTGCACATGTATGAGCATTCCAATACTAGACAGGAAGAGAGCAGCAAAGAAGTTGCGAATCGGCTCCACCTACAAGAAACACTGATTTTAAAAGATCACGCAATACTCATTGCCAATACCCTTATATATTGTTATTATGCACTACACCAAACTATCATGTCAGATTAATGAAACTTCAATAGCAGAAAAATAACCGAGAGAGGACTATTGCTGTTAAAAACCATGTTCCCTTTTTGGTTAAAGTTTCAGGGAATTCTCAATCATAACTGTGGAATACGTTTCCACCTAACAAATGTTGCAAATAATGCTATGCGATCTGATTTAGTTGTTGCATATACTGGCTCAGGAATCTTCGTCTTAGTCATAGATCCATCTTCAAATTACTACACGATTCACCACAAGGGAAACTATGTATTGAACCCAGAAAACCCTTGTTGTTATGCAAATATCGCGTTTCATAACAAAATACGGAATGAACAATAAAGATTTTAGAAATCATAAATTTCCAAAGGCAGCAAAACATATGGGACAAACACAGGCATACCATAAAGTTAGTGTCAGAGCTCTGGATAAGTCAAGTTGAGGATAGCAAAAGGAAGAAAGAAAATATGTCACTCACAGAATACCTGGTTTAAGGTGTGCTGTGTAAATTCTGTGGTGGATATCATGATCCCAGCCACAAATGAACCCAATTCAAGACTGAGTCCCAGTTTGTCACTGCACTGAAATATGGAAAGCATAAGATAAGCAGGAAAAAGGCTGAAATTTTATGAAATTATGAGTGTGACTGCACCAGCACTTATACAGATAAGTAATAACATGAATTTACGAATCTATAGAATCGATGATACAGATTTTTTGGATTTACAAAAGTCCGCACCCTAACAAACACCGAAGCTTAATTTCTGCTTCAGCGAGGGACTGTTTAGATCTTTACATGGAAAAGTTTCTTTAGAACCCTGGATTTACGAGAAGGTGCATGTGTAACACCAGCCACTGAAAAAATGCAAGAGTTCTAACTATGAAGTTTTTAAAAGATGCAACAAATACTTTTGCATGAAAATGCCTCCAGACCGAAAGCTACCAATATCGCCAAATGAACTTGACACGATAATAAGAACTTCAAATAATCGAACAGCTTTTTAACAAATAGGCACATGCAACAATACAAGGCCCAAGCAAGATGTTTGTAGAAAAACCTCAATTTGATTCATTATGATACATACTTAGTTCTTGTAGAAATACATCAATTTGATTCTTATAATACATCCACAAAACAAGCAACCATCACTGGTTATTGTACAAATTTTGTTACCAAGTTTCCAATTCTTAATGGCCTTACTCAACCTTCTAGATCCAACATTTCTTGAACTTAATTTTTCACAGGCAGTTATTGTATTGGTATGTGAATTAGCAAAGTACAAGGTTCACGGACAAAAATGAAAACAAAAGAATGAAAAGAGAAATCGTATTAAACAAAAGTGGGACATAATTCATTGTGTTATCCTTACCCATGCCGATATCAAGCAGAATGCCACAGTAGCCAGCTGATAGAGCTCATTTGTCTGAATATCAGATAAACAAAGTTTCATCAGTAATATACAGGGCTCCCAGTTCTCTAAACATAAAAAATTCCAAGATCATAGAACACATGGTGTAAGGAAAAACATATAAAAAGGCAAAAAGCTTTTGGGGTATTTTCTCTTTCCTTTTCTTTTCCTCATGCAGTCATCAGACTGGAGAAAACCGAAACCGGGAACCAAGTGAAGAACATAATTCTTAGGAAATGACTATATATCCAAGACTCCAACCTAGACATAAATTTTTATTTCTCATCTCTTTATAGGTATTACCATATTAGGAACATAATTCATCAGTTTTAAATTGTTTAGATGGGACCATTGTATCCTGGATCGCTGCTCCATCCTGACATGGAGATGTTACATAGTATGAGACTATGAGGTGTAATGGTTTCACCAGACCTATTGGTTGCATCCATTGTCTCTTACATTCTGAAAATACTGATAATCTTTTTTGGTTATGTCCACTTGCTTGGGAAGCTTGGCGTACTTTCTTCTTGATATTACAAATTCCTTTGAAACTTTCCGGTTATCATCAGTTCTTTCTCTTTGCTACGGGCTGAAAGTTCAGCTCTCAATTATGATACTGTTGAAGATTGGCGTGATCAGTTGAATTTGGTTTGTTTGGAACTCAAGGAACAAATGCATGTTTGATAGCAAGCAGCCCTCGTTTCATAAATTTCTTTCATGGTAAGACTAGTTTCTTGGACGTCCCTCGAGCTTACAAGAGTCTTACTTTTATGGCTAACACGGTTAAGGACCTTCTTGTTCTTTACAACCTCAGAGTGGCTGGCTGAACTTCTCTTCCTCTTACTCATACTCTTTCGTGGTTTTGGCAGCCTCCTCCAGTTGGATCAAAGCTACCATGGACAGCTTGCCTTTGGGAGAACTAATTGTTATATCTTGGGGTGGAATTTGTAGGATGGTGGAGGTTTTGCTTTCTAATTAGCTGAGATGATGGGTGAAATTTATGCAATTGAGATTGCTTTTGCTAGAGAATGGAGGTTCCTGTGGATCGAGTCTGACTCCACATATGGGGTAGCAACTCTTTCTTCTTGCAGTTTGGAGGTTCCTTGGAGGCTCAAAGGTGGCTGGTGACCTTCTACTCTTTGTAATGTTTCTATAATTTTTAAGGACTTTATGGTTCAAGATTTGTTCGAACTTCCTTAGCGATTCTCTTTTTCCTACTCGGATTTTCCCAATGGGTTTTACTTGAAGGGTTTTATTTAGGCCTGCAACCATGAATTTTCAACAATGTGATTTCCTTGGGGCATAAATTACTTGCAAACGTTTCCCCTTTACTTTTATATATATGATCTCATTGAGAGGCATATACTAAAAATCAGATAAGATATGCTAAATGCAATACCTAATGACAAGAAGTTCCCAAATTATGTTCTACAATCAGATTTTTTAGCTGAAAACACCGTATAATTTCAACACTTATGCAATCAAATAAAGAACAAGTTACAAAAAAAAAAAAAAAACATAAATGGACTAACCTGGGATGATAATTGCGTCATCAACTTTAAAAACCGAGGAACGAAAGACCAAGTCAATATAGAAGCCACGATGAGGTACATGGATAGAGTGAATAGCCTTGAAGTCAACAAATACAAAATTGATTAACAAAGTGAAACATGTCCAATAGGAGTTAATAAAGTATTTATTCGGACTTACAATTTTCCCATGGAGACCATTCCTCGGAGAAGGCCACTATTACCACCTAGAACAGGGAGTAAAGCAAATAACAACCCCACAGCACAGTCCTAGATGGTTACTCAGATAGAAAAACAACAATGTTTTCACTTAATATAATGATTGAAACTTAATTTTAAAAATCAGCCCAAATTTATTTACTTTAAAAGATGAGTACCTGAAAAATAAGTGTTCCAATTGTCACTTGACCATGAAGGGCACTGCTACTGTTCTGCTCAACCAGAAATTTCACCACCTATGCAGTATATGACATAGTATTTCACCATTTGCATATTTGAAAAATAAATTTATACTTAGACTGAAAAGTATTAGTTACCACTGCAGTTGAAGACATTGAGAGAAAACAACCAACAAATACACCCTCGGACAACTTTGCTCCACATAACTGCCAAATAACATAATGTAACTAGTGCAAATTGATAATTCCAGGCATGGAAAAAAAGAAACAACTAGCAGGATTTTAGATGTACCAGTGCAATCATGCCACACAAGAAAATAAGAATGATTATCTGAAGCAATCCACCAAGAACAGCAACAGGACCGACAACTTTAAGCTGTGTCAACAACACACAATAGGAAACTCAGAGAAGCAGTATAGAAAAATATGTTGCTGCAGATAAAGTATCAACCACAGGAATACCTTTGCTAAAGAGAACTCCAGTCCCAAACCAAATAGAAGAAATACAACACCAAACTGTGCAACAGTCTCAACCTGAACAGCCGATGGAACAAGGTTGAAATTAAATAAAGACGTGAAATATCGAAATAAATAAAATAACAAAAATGTGCAAGATAATAGCTGAGCTCAATTTTAAAAAACCACATAGAAATGACTTAAAAACTTTTAACCACTGAATGCAGAAAATGACCAATAAGTAGTCAATTTTATAATTCAAATGCAGCAAAGAATGAAATATTCATGTAACTAATAAAAAGATTTTCTTACATTAGATATAGAAATATTTAATGGAGATGTTAAATAGGAGGATAAGAAATAACAACTAGTTCTCTCTTAAAGTAAAGTATCACACTAACAGAAGGCAAGTAAAATATCCAATGTTCTGGAAGGAAAATCCTTTCCAAGTATTACATTGTATAATAATGGTCATTGAAAAAGTTAAATGCCTTACCAAAAACAACTGTATTAAGTAATGTCTCCATACCATAAGAAGGGCACACAACTAGAAGGGTGTCTACAAGGAAGCTTTTGGCATCACAGCATTACTATTTAAAATAACTAGAGTTCTGATTCCATCTGTCTTACCAATCTAAAACTTTATAAGAAACTTGGACTCGTTAGCATCTTCGCCTTGAGCAGTAAACAGAAGTAACAGACACTTCTTGAATTGGAGCCATGAAACTTGGAAGCCGCCATTAACCTGTTCAAACTAGCGTCACCAATGCCGCGCCTCACCCCCAAGAAGTACGAAGCAATTTGGACACAATTTGTCGGTCGTGTTTCATTCAATTCAAAGTATTGCTCTACCTTATCCAGCCAATTAAGCGGGGCACCACCCATGAATTTAATGAGCTATAGAAAAACCCCCTTCGGTGGTGGTCATGAGAACGTTCAGTTCATCTACTGTAGACTGATTTTTTGTTTTCTGTCTCTTAATCATTGCAAAAAAATTCTCTTCCTTGTGCTTTGATTTAAAACATCCTTACAAAATGGATCAGGGCACGTTGCAAACTGATTGTCCCTCTACCATGAATTTACTCGTGGTCGGTCGCAGTGAGTAGCTAATCTGGAGCATGTCTGTGCACAGAATGCGCCAAAAAGGCCCAATTATTTGCTTTAATCAGTTAGCTAGTTTTATTGTAAGAATCCCAATATTATTGAGCGACTTGTGAGACTGGACAGTTCAATATACGTCTTTTTTTAGGATAAATGTACAGTGCTAAGCACTTGGCAGGAGAATTCTTGTGGAATCCATTCCACTTGGTGTTCATTTACTTTATTTCATCAAAAAAGGTTTGGATTATTATCAATCACAAACCGGATACCCTTCAAGTTGATCTGACATGCCACTCCAAGTTGATTCATTTCATCTACTTGTATGGATTCTCAAGTTGATGTAGTAGAGAAGGGAATTGAGGCCCTCTAGCTGAGCTCACGCAGTGGCAACCTTGTCATGAGAAGATCAGTCGCATCAAGAAATTGGATGACAAATTGGACGCAATTGGCTCCCGCTTGATTTGCATGTTGCGCGAGAAGGGCTCCTTCAGTTGCAGTGACCTTGACCCCATCTGACCCCATTTCGCGGCTCATCAGCAGCCTTGGCCGTGCAGCTTCCTTTGTATGGTGTTTCCCAATACTATACTTGTGATGATTTGACCGGAACTTCCAATTTCCAGTGCTGCCAACCCCGATACATTGATTTCTTGTACGTCTAGTGCATGCAAAGTCGGCATATTTTTAGTGGCCATGGACTATTTGTTTCAATGCGTGACACCCGCTTCCCTCAGCATGACCTAGACCTGTTGAGGAGAGAAATATTACACTGTTGTGGCGCTACCTTGATGGCCAATCCATTTGAAACCTTGGCGGTAACCAACAAAATGGGCAATGACATGACTACATTGATGCCCTGCATTTCCCGGATGGTGTATGCACCAAAACTGTGCAATTTGGATATCCTAGATTTGTGAGCACGCACGATCTAAGGATGCTAAGGACATATTTTGACGCTATTCATTTCAAAGGAAAACTGAGAGTGAGTTAGAATTCTCCCACAAAGCTAAGCCAAACTACAATTCACATTGCACAACCCCATTGAGGGAAATCGAGAGTGAGTTAGAATTCTCCCACAAAGTTAAACCCAACTACATCTCCTCCCGGAGCTGAGTCGTCCAAGCTACGGCCAATATCCTAGGGGCTTCTTTTTCAAAACATCCCAGTTCTATCTCGCACCAATCCAACTTGTTTGCCACGCACATCTCTATTTTGCTAGCATTTATGAAATTGTTGGTATCTACACGTGCCTCATAAAAAGCATGTGCCACTTGGAAACTTTCTCACAAAGAGTTGGCCTTTGTGCTCAAGGCCTTTGTTTTAAATGCCATGAACTGTGGAGTTTTGTTACAACTACAGTTACTACTAAGTATACCTCGTTCATGGTCATGTATGGACAACCTCTGCGAAAGCTGGTGCAATTTTTACCAAGAGAGATCTGTCTCAAGGAGGATATCGATGAGTTGGTGGAGCGAGAAAATACTTTGAAGCAATTACTATTTCACCAGAACATGATAGCAATGTAGTCCAGGCTACCAACAAAAATCTTTGAGATGTTTCATTCTCAGTCGGAGATGGAGGTATTCTTTTAGCAACAACCTTATTGCCATACTCTCCTGCCATATGAACATGAAGTTGGCTTCGAAATATTATGTGCTACTTAAAATCCTCACGAAGATGAAGCAGCAACCTACAACTGTCTACTTGAACTGTCGTGCATTTATTCCATGTTCCACGTGTCTCCGTCAAAAGCATGGGTAAACTGCCTGGACTCCTCTAAAATTTCATTGACCTTGCATCCAGAGAGATGTGGAGAGATGATGGCTGTGTAAAATACTTCTTGTGCAGTGGCGCAAGCAATAAAAGCATCTATGAGGTTGACATCCGCGCCAATTTCTTGAATTCTGCCCTGAGGACAAGGCTTTTTGGAAGGAAGAGGGGGTTGATATGTAACTAGTCTATGTGCATGACATCAAGACTCAAGAACAGTTTGATGAGACTTATGCGTGAGAATGGCCTAATTATTACATTATTCATGGTAGAGAGATTATTGGTTAGCTAGTTTTATTGTAAGCTGCCCAATAATGGCCCGTGAGCATGGGTATTCAAATAAGAAGTCTTGTGTTAAGGTAGGTGTGGAAGAATTTTACTTAAGAACCGAACCAGCTCTGGCAAGAGAATTTCAGAAACTCGTTCTGTAAAGTGTTTATTTACTTCATTTCATCAATACAGGTTCAAATTATTATCATTCACAATCCAGATACCAAGGACTATATCAGTAGCATTACTTCATCTAGTAGCAAAATAAATGTTATATGAAATAAAGAATATCACAGATCACAATACTTAAATATGTAAGTATTGTATAGATAGATAAAAAAGTAACAGAAAATCATCACTTACTCCCAAGTCAAGTTGAAGATGAAGATCTTGATTAGGTGTTCAAGAGGTCTAAAGTGTAAACTAGTGACTTGCACCAATAATAGATTATAACATTTTCAACTTTACAGGTCAATAGAATATGTATATATACAATAGCAGCTGGCCATCATTATTGTACAGTTTGTACTAATACCAAAGTGCATATTTTAAGTGTTAATTTTAAATATCAAATTCTGAGCCAAAAGATCAACATAAAACATTTGTAAAACAAACATATATTCCATCAAGCAACTAGTAAAATATATGTTAATGTTGGAATAATACACATGGAAGCATGTACTTAACTACTTTTAGATCTTATTCCTCTACTATCAGAAACAGCCTTGAACATAGCACGCATGCCCCTTTATACTTTCCAAACCTAAGAAACATCTCAGCATCAAAAGGAAAACTAAAACATAGAGGAGAACACACCTGCACCATCTCACTGATAAATTTCAGACCACCAGGTCCAATAACTGATCCGGCAAGAAGATAGCCAACAATAACCTAAAACAAATAGCCAAATAATAGGATAGTTCAACTCTTTTGGAGAAATAAGTCTTGGGTTTTAAACAGCCAAGAGCAAGGATAAAAGGTCACACAAAGCATGAAGGGTGCAATGATCAGCAAGTACAGACCGGTTGGCCTAAACAGGAAAAGATTATTCCACCAGTGGCAGCAGAGACTATCACAACCACCAAATCTGAAATTAGCCTACAAGATACAACATTCAAAATGCTAGGCCATCATAATTACCTCAAGTTAAAGAATAGAAATTTAGAAAGCAAATATGTAAAAAAAGTTATATATTTCATAAAGTTGTTGTCAATAGTGGCTGGACAAAAGAAAAGCAAAACATGAATCAATGTATAAAGTTCCATAAAAAAAGTTTAAAAGGGCTTACCTGAAATCTACTTGAAGCACTGGATATTTTGATTTCTTGTTCGACATCACAAACACATTATCCTACAATAGAAAACCTTAATCAGGAAGGCCTTGTTAGATCATATAAACTTCTCTGCGAATCTGCTGCATGACTTCCCTTTTAAATCATTGAAAGGAATTGGGTCTCACCTTTCTGTCTATTAGAGTTGCCATGTCATCAGAATCTTCATTTTCAAGAGAGAAGACATCTTGAAATTGGAAAGGTTTGGTACCACTGTTGAACGAGTATAAAGGAAAAATTGCGACAATACAGTTAAATTTTTGCATTTTGAGAGTAAAATAATTTATTAATGAAATTAATCATCAGTTCCTTACTTAGCCTCATTACTCTCATTTTTCTTTATCTTCTCATGGGTGATTTTAGCAACAGTCTCCAATTCAGCCTGTCATAAATTGTAGAACCTAATTTTAGAAAGTGAATCTAGAGGAAAAGATCTTGGAAGAAAACAAATTCAAGCCAATAATATTTAGTTATTAGAGGACAAACATTCAACCACAAAATGTAGGTGAAAAGTATCACCCTTTATTGTTACGACCAATAAGAAGACAAAACCAAGAGATCTATGACGGATGACATAAACTTTATCAAGCACATCACCCCAAATTATCCTTAGAACACCACGAGCAATATTCAACAGATGAATAGAAATCACAACATAGAAAAAAAAACAAACAAGATGAAGAAACTGGTGCATTCAACTACGGGGCTTGAAAGAGAACTGTACCGAAGAAGTTTGTGGCTTGCAATATTGCTATTAGTGTTATTAAATAACTTGTGTAGGACAACTGAGATACCATATAACTTTGACATATAACAAGAGTTTGCTGATAAAAAGGAGTGGAGGTGGATGCAACTCAACAAAACAGACAAAATATACCTGTTGGTCTGCCACACTACTGTTGAAACTGCTTTCCCCAGAACCTTTAGGAAGATGAGAAGGAAATAAAAGCAGCATTATGATGGACCGAAGTTCAATGATAAAGGATAGGAAAATATGAAATTAGCATTTAAACTTATATCAATCATTAATTCTCCACTTCCCAAAGTTTCTACAGTGCATTATTACAAGCACGCACATAGGGGAAGGAGGAATTGCAAATTACACATGATTAATGAATCTTGCAGCAAAACTAGATGTTATTGTTTGGGCTGTATATTGGCAGAATATTAAAATAACTTAGCAGGGAAGAGTAAGTATTTCAGACTGTATGAGCTAACGAACATGTTCAATTAGCAGTCTATTTGTAAAGATGGTACAGGGGAATATTCAAGAGTGCGATTGAAATAAAGGAAGCGCAGCCAAGAAAACTGATTGATAACAGGCTGAGCTACTTGCCGAGAATGAAATGGTGTGTCTTTGTTCCAACCTATGTGTGACCTCTATGCCAAACATAGGCTGGATTCTTGAAGAGAATCTTTTCCGTGAAGAAACCCGAAATGTATTGCATAATTGTAGGCTCTTAAGAACTAGCATAATTATGTGAAATAGATAGAGTAGAATCTTTATCTCTTTCACATAATTAATTTACTTCCCATATATAGTTGATGCGTAAAACTGAATAGTATGGAAAGCATTCATTTCCTTTGCATTAACATGATTTATAATACTAATGGTATGAAAAAAGAGATCTAATGAAATAAAGTTAATGCTAGATTAAATTAGTGACAAGTAAAGGTTCTGCCGGTGGAGGTTTACACCTAGTTTCTCTAATGAATGAGAATAGATCAACGACATTATTGGGATGATGTTCTGCCAGAGCCTTACAGATCTTAATTACAACTTTACAACTAAGGTCAAGATCATGTTAGCTTTACATTCAAAAGTATTCATTTCAATCTTGGATCAAGGGCTTTCTATGCTGAACACCAGTTCAATCTCGATCTTTGTAAGATGTTATGTTCACAAACTCCTTTCACCATAGGCACAGATAATTGTGAAAACTACCCTGTCTTAGAATCAGAAAGGAGCCTTCTCTCTGGCTTTAGTCAGAGCAAAATAGATAGGCTAATTCCTATCTCCTACTTCCTATTAATCTAATCATTTCAAAAACTCGCTTCATAATGAGGAAACTGAACCAAGTTGTTAACAAAAATGTCGACGTCTTATTATTGCTAATGTAATTGTTTCCGATAACAAAATACGTATTCCAGCTCATGACCAGAATTCACATGTAGCATTTTACATTTTGAAAGTAAAATGCTAATGAATTATTTATATATTGTATAAGAAAGAGTTCTGTTGTTGACAGTAAATTAGTGGATTGAGCAACTCATGACAAGAGGCAAATTCCAATTTGTGCTGTGGCCTGTGAGTCAGACTGCAAACTAGAGAATGCAGGTTTTACCTTTTATATGCTTTATAGCTACTTTTACAGGCTGCCACCACTGCAGCTTGAAAATCTAGCATACGATACGAGCAACGAATTTGGAAGTTCTGGAACTAACAATCCATTCAAAAAATTCAATGTATCTTTTGTTCGTAATTAATCTGAAATCCCTAGCTCTAAATTCTAACCGATTATAAGTTCGTAACAAAAAGAAGTAGCTATCTACCTTGGTAATTTACTCAATTCTTTATCTTTAACCATCGAATCGCGACTTAAACTAAAATAATTAGCTCTTTTCCCCTAAAATGTACTTAGAAAGAAAAATCTCTTAGGAAAAAAGTTGAACGCATTCCGATCGAATAAGTTTTCTTGTCCGTACACATAGCAACTTGAACCAAATTTTACAACAACCAACGCAAAAAAGAAAAAAAAAGGAAAATCCGTAAAAGGAAAGGAATGTAACGAACTAACTTTCAGGTTGATCATTCTCTGCGAACTCTTTCTCCAACACACGATCAAACATCTTGGCGATACTAGCTTCGCCATCTTCCGTGGCCGTCGTATTAATTAGATCGCCAAAGAATTCTTCCCTGATTTCTTGCTTGGATCTAGCCGAATGACTTGATTTTGCGCAGAAAATGAGAATTAACGAAATAATAATTAGGATTCCACAATCCTTTCTTGTCCTCATTGCCCTGAAATTGGATTTTGAGCAGAAATTTGAGATCTTACTACTGGAAACGGAAAGGGGAAATGACTTTAAATGGTGGGTTACCTATTTTGATATAATGGCGCGAATAGATTGTGATTTTTATCAATGTAAAAGAATCTGAAATCCTATATTCAACTGATATGCAAATTCATTGTTAATAACCAATAGAAAACGAATACACTAAATTCTTAGTCATGATTTTATTTTTTTCTGTGTCAAAATGCAATGTTAAGCCTCCAAACCTCTTTTAATGTTTTTTATACTAAAGGAACTTTTTTTGGTAAGGGTTGTTTATTCCAAGCATTAAGCTCCAAAATATACATTTTAAAGTCATTGATCAATTAATTTCTAATATGGCATAGTATTTATCTTATAGCTACAAATTTACCATATTTACAGAAATTGAATTATAAATATAGGATTGGGATCTAGCAAGAATCATACATACATAAGCACCTAAAGTTTATGAACCTAAGATCAACACATCAATGTAACATGTGAACAACCAATTCAACTAATACGGGTGTTCATGTTTTACAATGTTTTCTTTTACACTATTTAGCTAAACGCTTAAATACACTATAAAATCCAATTAAATTATGGTAGGTTCATTTAGGTCCTTCACATATTTAAAAACTCAACTCAAGCCCAACCCAATTTAGTCGTAGGCCTGGGCTAAGTTGGGCCTATATTGTGGTAGGCTCATTTGCTAGCATATGACCTAACCCAATTGACAATTATGCTATCAAATATTCGAAGATTAAATTGGAAATACGGTTGTACAAACCATCATGTGCTTCAAAAGTCCTGAAAATAAATTTAGTTTCAACATTGATAGGACATCGAAATTCGATTCCTAAACTTGACCACTCACGCGTAAAACTCAAGAACCTAAAGTTAACAGGCTAATAATTTGGTTAAATCGGAGTCTGATGGACAATTTGCAAGTACCTTGAGAACCTGTCGATGATAGCATTCTAATGGTATCCATATTATTAGATTTTACTTATCGATAGTGGCTAGAAAATAGACCCAATGTAACGGTTTGCCACAATTCGGATTCTAGTGCCCGAAATAAAACTCAAGCTAAACATAAAAAACATTAGATCTCGTGAATTTTCTAAACCAATCTATTTTTATTTCTTTAAAACTCAAAATTTGATAAGATAGTTTATGTATTTATATGTAGGGATGTCAATTTAGCACAAAATTCAAGGGTTGACTCGATTAACCTGACAACCCTATAGGATTATGGTTGAAAAATTATAATCCGAAAAAAAATTTCAGCCCAAATGACCCTAAACTGAATAGCCCGCAACCCGATGGGGCTAGCCTGAAAATAGCCCGAGTCCCATAGTCTCGAAAATTAGCGAGTTATCATTATTTAGTTTTGAAACTTCATTACTTTATTTTTTCCAAACTTTTGAAAGTTAGTATAATAAGATTGTTTTAAATGTATTTGAAAATGCATTTGATTCAATTTTCAAAAGCTATGTTTAATGTTTTACTTTTCTATATTTTACTATAACATTTAATAAAAAACGTTTAGATTCAAAAATTAATAAACGATAATCATTTAAGAAAAATGTATGTTCTTATTTCTCTAAGAATTACATATTAGTTTTGAGTTGAAATGATATGCATTTATGGATGCATTTCTTTAATACAAATATATAATTATCAATATTAATATATTAACTAAAAATATTCATAATTTTTTATAGCCCGATTGGCCCAATGGATTACCCGCCCGATTGGCCCAATGGGTTAGCCCGGAATATGATAATTTATGGTTAGGTTTGAAAATTTCTAGCCCGAAAAAATTACAACCCGAATGACCTGTAACCGAATAGCCTGACAGCCCGATACAGTCGGCCTGAACCCAATCGAATTGGCCCGATTGACATCACTATTTAGGCAATTAATCCTAAGGGCCAGTTTGATACATGGGTTAACCCATGTTATGATTAATAATCTCTAGTTATTTTTGTGTTTGGTTAACATATTTGCCAAACATGAAGGCCTGTGTTTGGAGAAAGGCCCGACCACGTGTCCTGGACAAATCCACAATCCTTAGGTTAGTGTGTCTGGTCAAAGGGGTGAGATTGCTTACAGGAAGAAAGCTTACGACCCCGTTAATCTTTGAAGATTCCTGAGTTGCCCCTCATCATAGAAACAAAAATCAAGTGCAGATGTCGTTCTACTCTCTTGTGCCCTTAGCTGAGGATTATTGTTGAACGATTAATCGATGTCGCTAACCCATTCATCGAGCTCGCTGGGGAGATCAACAAAATGAATCAACGAAAATAGGTGCAATGTTTGACTTTGTATGTGATTTATGGTAGATCTTAGAACGAAAAATTAGGGTTCGTGCCTTTTGTGCATGTTTATTTAGATTTGGGGTTGAGTAATTCGTCTAGTTTGTGTGATTCGTGTAATTAGTTGAACTTGTGCAAATTTTTTTCTACCTCTGCAATTTGCTCCAAATATTTTTTGTTTCCATCTCACGGTCTGTAATTGAATGAACAATAATTGGGTTCATTGTAAATTATGTGTCGATTATATAGAACAAATCCTATAATTGCATTGCTCTTCAATACCTATTACACGTGGATTTTTTTTATATTATGAATTTACCATAAATCCTAGATGGCTATGTTTTGCTATCGAGAAAGAAAGATTGAATTTCTATCTTTGTAATTAGGCAATGAGTTTTCGTGAAGAATGCAACGAACTTGTAAATAAAGCAGCCATCAAAATAATAATAGCCACATCTCTGGAAAATGGAAAATGAAGTATAACCATGACATTTCAGATTTCATTGTGTGGGGTGATTTTCTGGGCGAGCTCGATGTAGGTGCAAGTTAAAATTTTGTGGATGAATTGATAGACATACTATGCGGGTGAATTGAATTACACATCAGGCAAGTGACTCTTGGCACGTTTTGTTCACATATTATGCTATTTGAATTTGAAGGCCACAACACAATAAATTATAGTTCTGTTTTATCATAGTACTACTAGTGTGCATCTCCCATAGCTTATTTGAAATGAAGTTTAAGTTCCCAGAACATTTTGTGTAGGACCGTATAGTAGTGTCGATTTAGTACTACGATTAAATCGTATGTTTTTATTTTTCTAACAACAAGAAAACATCAGCAACATAGCCGTTATAAAATAGTGATGTCGTAGGTAGACAGTAGACACACAAGTGTCTTGCTTTTATTGCAAGAAATGATTCAACAAATGTTTTTGAAATCGTTGATTGCCATCAAGCTTGTTGGTATGGACAAGCATAGCAGGAAATGGAAACGGTCAGGAGCAAGTTAGCAGTATAGTTTGATCGAAATGGTCCCTGTCACACCCTAACCCTTCTGACGTATGCAATTAAAATAATCAAATATAATTAAAAGAAAATAAACATTTTCTTTTTACCAAAACACTCATATCATATAACATCAAAAGTCAACATTTATCAGGTACATATGTCATTGTCCTAGACCATAGTGGGACCCTCT
>JAYDZE010101042.1:0-42818 GCA_034509125.1 Monilaria moniliformis
CATCACATGCTTTGCTCTAATTTTCTCTGAACTTTATCCGATCAAATTATTGGGTGAACCAACCAAATAGATTTGATTTGAAAGTGTATCAAACGACTTTTAGAGATTCAATCCATTGTTTGTTAGTTTTCTTGTTATTCATCCCTCCAAAATTTCCTACATTTATGTATGTTTTTTTCAAGAAAGTTGACATAACTTATTAATGTAAATAAACATCAACTAGATTTCACAAAATAAAGTTTTTTTTTTTAAATTACAAAATAAAAGGCGACCACTTAATGTAGTGAAAACAGACTTGGAAGAAAATAACATAACCGCAATATGATATTCGCACTATACTCACGAAACTTTGTAAGAAAATAAGAGAACCCAAAATGTGGATGGATGGCAAAATAAATTGGTGACTACGAGGACCAGCAATACTGCTAGTAACAGATAGGTCATAAAACATGGGCACAATTTATAATATCTACTCTTCCAACAGCCAATGCGCCATGTCACTCACTGTATGCACTTGCTTTGCACAAGGCTAAGAAGAAAATCTGTGAATATACGCTCGTAGACGTAGTCCGGCATTTTCCATACCCTGCAACAACAAACTCACACAGTTGGTTGTTCAAACTTGTTTACTCTTGTTTCACAAGTGGAGTTCTGTTTTTTACCGCTCCCGTGATGCAAATGACAAGAGAAGAGACAAAAACAATGAATAGCATGAATTAAGCGACTGCCAATGTATTTGACTCATGTAGCATAACTTATCTACGGGGTTAAACCACGAACAACATATACATACTGCAATATCCACATCAAAAAGCCTAATTCGGAAGTTAATGAACACTAACCGGGGAAATAATTGATATCGATGATGTAATACAGATCTTTGGTCCCTTTCTGGCGAATGATATCTATATTGAACAGCCCAAGTCCCTAATATTAAACAACTCAGACAATCACATAAGAAATCGTTCCTCGGCAAGGTGCCAAATCGGTAGAACAACAGAATATATGAATCAAAAGTTTGATGAACTTGGATTTTACCAGTTGATGGTGGAGCTCTTGCAAGCATCTCAAGCAAAGGCTGCGAAGGTAGCTCTGAAGTAAATAACTTAACTACGTGAAATGAAATTGTGAGCTGTTACTCATTTCAACAAAGAAATAGACGCCACCAGGACTAGTTCTAACAAGATGAAGGGACAACGTTTCAAGCACCAAGGAATAAAATAGTTATGATTTTTTCATTGTTTCATCGACCCTCATATTGATTTTAAGAATTCGCCTGGCAGGATTTGAAGGCAATGAAAGAAAGAGCTCCACGCACGTGGGTGGGGAATGTCAGATATGTGATATATGCAGGTATATAATCAAACTTACCAGCAACAGCAGGATCCAGATCCACATCATCTGCAGAAGAATCAGCACCAGAAACCCTCGGGAAGCCCAATACCCCTGGATTTCTTGATATGTCCCTTTCAGTTACATCAGGCAGAGAGAAACGCCTGACGACTTTAATAGACTCACCAACAATAAAAACTTTAAAGCGTATACACCTACTACATCAACAATATAAATTTAGTAGGCAATAGTTGAAAGAAAGACAGTGACAACAACACAATGTTCCATACTGTGTTTAATGAATTCCTGCAAAACCATCGGACCTTCCAGTTCGGACAGGGAAATACGACCGTATGCAAGGAAGAGCGCATGAGACTTTACGCTTCCATCCACTACAAGTGGGTTTCACAACATGTATTTTCACGGAAAGAGAAGCATTGCCATATTATTGCCACGTGTTATATTAACTAGCTTACGGCATTTCCATGATGATCCCTATTAGCATGGGGCTGTTAGAAATTCATCTCGTCATCTAATGACACGCAACGTAAAATGCAGACAGGAATATGATCTAAATTCATAACTGATATTGTGAATTTAGCAGTTAATCATAACAAATAGAAACACTTACTTGTTGCGTAATTTGATTTCACGGTTTGATCGAATTCTGGCATCCGGTTGGTGAATACACTACTTTCGGTATCCACGTCAATCCGATGTATGAATAATTCCCGATACATTGTACAATCAGAGAAATCTAGGAAATTTCTGATTGAACATACGTATTTTTGTGTGACAAAAGAAATCAGTTCTCACGTTCTAAACATTCCAGAACTGATGAATTCAACTTCTAAAAAAATATATATGTTTTTATTTGTCTACAATAGGGAAATATATGAGCTTATAATCTTTTGTCCGCATTAATTAATTAATGGTTCAACTTTAATTAATTAAATCTCAGTATCCTAATCTAATCTATATATTTTTTAATCTCTCACTTGGACTAATATTAGATATAATACGAAGCTCCAACTTTATGCCCTTTAGCGGATCAACAATACACATAAAGTGTGACCCTCCAGACCCCACTATCGACGACAATATAATCAAAGTTTGCACAAAACTCCTAGACTGCGTTGTGCAGCAAACTCGATATATGAATGACGTTTACGTAGATTCAAGAAACTAGCTTTTATATGAATTTTATGTAATATCCTTTCATTCTCGAATCACTTGATTGGGCATAGAATTTGGCATGTATCTATCTAAATAGCTTAATCACTTTATCTTATCTTTATTATATGATTTATTCGATTATATTCAACTACTTTAATTAAATATAACATTGCACTGACCCGTGACTTAATTAATGCCAAAGCAATACAAGGATACATCTACTAATAGTTCAATACATTCAACCTTACTTCAACCTAAACAACAAAAGTACATAACAAAAAATGTCTTCTAACACTTAATTTCCTGCAACTTCAAACTCCTAGCTGTTGAGTCAACGCTTTGTACCATTCCACACTTCAAACTCTTAGCTACATTTCCACATAGCTTTATCTTTCACGTTGCACGTGAGTTGAACTTGCATTCCCTTCATTCTCATCTTTAGCATCCAGAGTATTGTGGTGTGGTGCATAAAATACCATAAGATTCGGGCAATTTCAAGTCAACAACCACCTCAAGGGTCGATTGACGGTACGTAAATGCTGAATGGCATCGGGAGAATCAACAACTGTCACATCTAGGTGTAATTTTTTATTAACTCTTCAATGGAGAAGTAGAATGAGAGTGAAAGAAGATGATGCAGCATGTAAAATAATTAGCTTTTACAGCTAGGCAAAAATTCATCCATGCTGAACAATGTATAGAACTGATAAGAGCATGAGCATTTGCGTGCGTTAAGCACGTGATTGCGTGCTCAAGAACCCGAGCACGCTGATGCTGATTGTTGAGCACGTTGCTCAAGCGCACTGGATAGTGTTTAAGCACGCTGATGCTGATTGTTGAGCACGTTGCTCAAGCGCACTGGATAGTGTTTAAGCACGCTGAGCATTTTTCTTCTGTCGGCCAATGGTGGCAAGATACATGGTTTCTTATTATTTTTTTATTTTTAAAAATCTGATAAGATAATAAGATGTAAGTGGATCCCGTTAATAGTGTAAATGCTTAGTAAAATAGTGCTTAGTGGGATTTGGGGGGGAAAATTAGGCACGTGAATAGTAGTGCTCGACGGAATGCTGATGCCCTAATATCCAAGTTACTTTTATAAAAAATCACATTTAAATAAGTTAACACATTCTGTTTCACTAATATAAAACTGATTCATGCGGAAGATCAACAAAATGACTTGAAAGGTGGATAAACAAAAATCTCGTAGAACTTAAAAAAAAAAGTTTTTGCCACATTCCCCCCCTCCAGATCAGTATCATATTACTGAATTTTAGATGAGTTTAATAAATAGTTGCAAAAAGTTGTCCCTGCAATAATGTGAATATTTCATAATTATATTTCTCAATCTTCCTTACAATGTAAGAAAGGAAAAGCATGAACCGAATCAAAATTATCTATTTCAAGAGGGGAGAAATTGACTAAAACAATAATCTAGTACATTCCCTTTTTTTAGAATAAAAATATATTGCCAAGAACGAACACCTCTGCATGCATCATGCTCTGAGATAAAATTGAAACATCTGTCTTGCTTCAGAACATGTGCTAATTTGCATAAATAGTTGACGTAATCACAAAGGAAACAGAACTGTGGAAATTAGCCAAATATTTGCGACACCTAACGGAAATGCATTGTAAAAATAACAATAAACCAAAAGAAAAATGGAAATTCAGATGAGTACGAGCAAAGCGAATAAACTTGGGTTTCTAAAAGCTCTTCTTCTTTTTGAAGCATAGTTACAATACCCGCCGGCGCTAGCGGCGAGGCTTCCAATAGCGGCGTTTCTTCCTCTTCTTTTTTTCACCATATCCATGCATGAAAACAGAATCGTCCCGTTCAATTTCATACCAAGTTACACTTTATCGATCAAAGAAAAATGTGAATCAAAACGGTCCATTCGAAACTTCAAATTTACGCCAAAATTCCAGAATGTCGGAAGAAGAAGAAAAAGAAAAAAGCAGAGGTGCGACTAACATAACATCTACAATTGGATTTAAAAAGGCATAGGCATCGGGCAATTTGCCGAAGAAAAAACTACTCTCAATAAACAAATACAAAAAAAAGCTTTTAGCTTTAAGATTTTCAATTATATTTCGTGCAGATAGAATAATAATTTCAATTTACGATTGTTATTCTAATCAAATCTGTCTGTGATTTCTTCTAAATGTGGATAAAATTTAGTGTTTCATCTACTATATCTCACCCACAAATTAATTATCATAGAAATATTATTATTAAAAAAGATATTATAATATAATACATTATAAGAAATATTTATTTAAAAAAATAAAAATTCTAAAAATTATATACTTTATTTTATATTTATCTAACTTTAAGATATCAAATTTTATTTAATAAAAATAATTTATCCCACGATATATGTCATATTAGTAAAAACCTATTCAAATTTAATTAGAAGAAAAACATGGGATGATTACGAACAAATAATAGATACATTTCTTTCTTTCTGACACATTGATTCTATAAGAGCATCGAAAGCGCCGTGCTCTCAGCATGTTGTTGCATGCTCCATCGGCCGAGCACGCCACACGTTGCTCGAAGCACGCGCTGCCGTCCATGAGCACGCTGCGGCGAATTTCGGTGAAGATGAATAAGAGAGCGCCATGTGGCGTCCTCTTATATTATTATTATTATTTTAAAAAATTCAAATTTCAGAAGAAAAAAATTGCATGGGAATAAATTTGCAACGACCATTTTTTTTTTAATTTTAAAATACTATAATTTTATAATAAATACTCCACCACCCATTCATTTTATACGCACCAAAATCACTCCAAATTATGTCTGATGCTCTCCAACTTCACATCACAATACTCTAATTTTTTTTTCCTCTCTCAAACTTGTTCAAATGGATCCTTTTGGCAACGAATGAAATTTCCCTCTTGACGATGATACGGCCAACGACTACAAGCGTTATTTCCAATTGACTCGTGATGCTGATGCGCTAGCAATGACAGAGAAGGCGCCGATGCTCGTCTCGTCACAGATTATTTCTTCAAAAATCCGCGATGGGGAGCGATATTATTTCGCCGATGGTTCTGCATGAGCCAAGATTTGTTTGTGTCCATACCCAATACGCTGGCGGTGTGTTAACCGTACTTCCAACAGTGTCGGGACAACACTGGGCGGCTCAATCTTTCCACGCTCCAAAAGTGCATGTCAGCCATCCGACAACTCGCAACTGGCGCCAGTTCCGACATATTCGACGAGTATTTACACATCACCAAGAGCACGGGGAGAAAATGCTTGAGGGAATTCTGTAGGGGCATTCGAGATGCATTCGGCTTGGAGTGTTTGAGGTCGCCGACAACCCAAGACTGCCAGTACCTGCTCAATATGCATGAGGCTGTACATAGCTTCTCCGGCATGCTCGGTAGCATCGATTGCATGCAATTGGAAGTGAGAAAATTGTCCATCAGCATGGAGAGTAGGGGTGATTATTCGGTTAGTTGGTTATCGGTTAACCAATAATCGAACCGATTAAGGTCGGTTATTAGTTAACCGATAACCAAAATTTTCGGTTTCAGTTCGGTTTTGGTTAGTGGTTAAAAAAATTCGATTATCGGTTATAACTGAAAGAACTAACCTATGTAATTTATAAATATATTACTGCTAGTTATAATGTCAATAGTGAGCATGTAGCCCAGTGGTTAAGGGCATGCATATCAAGCGAGAGGTCACAGGATCGATTCCTGGCTCCTCTATTTTCTCGCCCACATTCCCTATTTTCTTGCCCTCCATTTTCTCGCCCACACTCCCTATCCCACATCGGTGGGAAACAACTTCTCGCACCTCCCTTTGCCTCTACATATTCTCGGCCATTTCTCATTCTTTGTTTCACTCAATTCCCATCCCACATCGATGGGAAACAACTTCTCGCACCACCCTTTGCCTTTATATATTCTCGGGTATGGGCCTTTTGCCTTTGCATTTAAGCCCTAATTTTGTAATATATTTGGGCCCTAATTGCCCATGTTAATAGTTAAAATTAGTTTCAAAGTTTTATTTCGGTTAACCGGCTAACCGATCGGTTAGAAGCCTAACCGTAGCTTTATCGGTTACTGTTTCGGTTCCTAGTTAAAAAAAATTGGTTAAACGACAATTCGATTCAGTTATTAACCGAACCGACCGATTAAGCAGCCCTAATGGAGAGGACAATATACCGGCTATCGTGGCTCCCATCCGACCATGATTCTAGAAGCAGTCGCCGATATGGCTGGCGAAACGGGTACCGGGTATCGGGTAAACTTGTTCCCGACCCGATACCCGTCGGGTATCGGTTATCCAGTACCCGAAAAATCGGGACTAATGTATATTTCGGGTGTAGCTACAATTTTGCTATCGGGTATCGGTTACCCGCTCGGGTATTGGGTACACCCGATTATCCGATGGAGCACCTGATTTTTAAGGGTGTAGTACAATGTACTATTAGTCTGTAACTTTACTCTTTCTTCAATTTCTTTGAATTAATGAATTCTTCCAGTTTCTGTTTTGTTCCAGCAAGGATGAAGTCCTTTTTCCCCAGCAAATCCCCTGCCTCTTGGACGCGACGCCAGTGCCGACACCAACTCCACCGCGCTATCTCGACGCGAGTCGCGGCACCACCGGTACCGTACCGGCCCCACTCACTCGACCTCCCCATCTGGACCTGCCTTCTGTCCGAACTCCGAACCCGAAGGCTTCTCTCGTCAGTCTCCAATGTGATGCCACCGCCGACCAGCACCGACGCCACCGCCCCATCTCGATGCGAGTCGCGATGCCCCTGGCAGGTCCGGCACTGACTCCAGTCCACCGCCCATCTCGACCTGCCTGCTGTCCGAATGAGTAAGGACCGAAGCCCTTTTTCCTCACCCGTATCATGTATTGAATTTGACAGTGTGTGTATTGAATTTGATTATTTGACTCGATAGGTTTCAGATTGTTTTGTGGGATTTGTAATTGTAAATTGTAAATTTGCAATCTTGATAATTGTGAAGAAAGAGATGCGTGCATTCTGAATCCTAGTCAGTGGTGGAGGAGGGAATGATCTATCAACGTACCATATTATCATCCACGAGCAACTAAGGTAGTCTTCGTGGTGGAGGGAATGATCTATTCTAGCTTTGTGGATTCAGAAAACCAAGTCTTTGCTAAGGTTCTTGACAAGGGGGAAGGTCATAGTATTTTTCAGATGTTTGTTGCATTTCCAGATGAATGTTGGCAAGACGCGGGCCACCATCATTGCCTCATTGGAGCTTCGATAGCCAAAATCCAAGTTTGGTGATAATCTCATCTGCTGTGTTTGGATCAGCCATTAAAGATGAGATTTTGGAGAAGGTCTTTGGATTGAATGATAATGAATTGGCTAAGTTGAGAAAGAAACTTCTTACTAAGGTATAGCATAATCCTTGTTTAACATATAATTCCAAAAAATTAAAATTAAAATCGGATTGTCGGGTACTCGATTGGTCGGGTACGAGTACCCGACTCGGGTAATCGGGTACCCGATATACTTCCCATGGGTACCCGAATTCCCACCCCTAGTCGTCGACCACCAACTATGGATTTGACATGCGTTCTTTGGTGTCGCTGGGTCCAACAACGACATCAACGTGCTGAACCACTCTGACGTCTTCAACGACGTGTTGGCCGGTAGGGCCCCGACCATAAGCTTCACGACCAACAGACATTAGTGTGACATGAGATACTATCTCGTGGACGACATTTATCGCAAATGGTCGACTTTTGTCAAAACCTTTTTGTGTCCAACTGACCCGAAAAGCCTGTTTCGCCGGTGAGAAAAGACGTGAAATGCGTTTTCGGCGTGCTTCATGCACGATTTACAATCGTCAAAGATCCGGCTTGTCCATGGTTTAGGTTCGTTATAGCCGATGTCATGTACGCATGCATCATATTACACAACATGATTATCGATGACGAAGGAACAAACCTTGGTAATTGGGCTGACGAAGAGACGACCGGACTGCAAGCGACTCTCCAACTCAAGGTGCCCCGGCAAGCTTTCGTACTTACGCTGCTCGTCGTGAATCGACACGCGATAGAGAACAACATCATCGATTCCAACATGATATGATTTAAGAAATGAAGAAGTAAATATCTAACACGTGAAAAACAAATGCTCAAGGAGATACTAGTTATTGGATACTCATACTCTAAAATGCAAGAAACAAAAGGCCACCAATTAATACATTTTACTGCTTTCTCTGTGGGGTTTAGGGGAGGGGAAAAATATCGAAATACCGACATACCGAACTTATCATACTTAAAAAATACCGAAAATATCGAAATTTTGGTATACCGTAAATTTCGGTAAGTTATGATATCGTGTCGGAAGGTTACGGTACAAGAATGTTATGAATTTTAGTATACCGCGGTAATACCAAAAATTCAAAATATACCGTATTTCACGGTATATATCGAAAAGTACGGTATATACCGATGATATGGTATATACCGTATTCTCTTACCATACCGTATATATATATATATATATTACATATATTTATAATATTAATAAATATTTATAATATCAAAATTATTTATAATGTTATATAATTTCGGTATGAAACTGTATTTCGGTATGACGGTATATCGTACCGATATTCGGAACTTTCATAATTCACGGTATTACCGGATTTCGATACGGCATACCGAAAATACGGTGCGGTAACGATATTGAAAATTCTGCATACTGAAATTTCGGTAATACCAGAATTCGGTATACTGAAAAATTCGATTAGGTAACGATATAATATATACTCGTATGGGCATTTTCGGTAAAGTATACGGTATGACAATTTCAATACAGTACCCACCCCTAGTGGATCCATGCACTGAAAAACACGAGAGAAAAGAAAAACGTTTCGCCATTTGATGACAGAGACGCCACCGCTCACGTTAGTTTGTACTATGCCGCCCTTTTCAGCTGGGCCTACTTTTCAAATTAATTAACATATTACTCTTACATTTCATTTCACAATTCAATTAGGGTTTCGGAGTAATTGATAATTCTATTCAGTCGAGCAAAAGAATATACTGCATTATATATATATATATAATATGTATAATACGCATTATATATATATATATATATATAATATGTATACAGATGTCAGCAGTAGTAACCAACCAACTATTTTACTTGGTAAATCCGAAAATCTTGGCATATTAAATACGAATTCCTGACGGGTTTACCGAAGACCAATTTGCCTAAACAACTCACAAATCTTACGTCTTCCTTATAGTTCACTACTTTTCCTGATTGGTACGACCTTCGATTTTACATGAGTTTTGATTTTCTTGATTGCTGCAAGTTTGGTTTCTTCGCTCTTCCTTATACTTAGCAACTTTTGATATTTATAGGAATTAAGAGATCATGGCTGCTGTGGGAGATTTAGCAGTCAAGTTTGGTGGGATGATCAAGAAAGAGGGGGCTTTTGATTTCAGGAATGGTGTATTTGGTGTCCCAATTAAGAGGAATGAAGTTTGTGCACTTAATTTAAGGAAGTTGAGAGCTGATGAGTCTAGAATTGGTGGAGTTCAGGCAGTGATGCAAGTAGGAGTTGAGAGTGATGCAGGGGTTTCTCGAGATTCGAAGACTTTGGAAGGGGCTCTGGGGTTTGATGTGGTAACAGAAGTGGAATTGAGGGAGAAGGGGTTCTTGGGGTTGAGGAAGACGAAGCTCGTGTGCACGATAGGGCCCACATGCTGCTCTCTAGATGATCTGGAGAAGCTGGCAATGGGAGGGATGAATGTGGCTAGGCTTAACATGTGCCACAACACTAGGGAGTGGCATCAGGATTTGATTAGGAAGATTAAGAAGTTGAATGAAGAAAAGGGGTTTTGTGTGTCTGTGATGATTGATACTGAGGGTAGTCAGATTCATGTGGTTGATCATGGTGCTCCTTCGTCTGTTAAAGCAGAGGTATTGATTTTGCGACACAATTTTTATGCTCATATAGTTGAAAAAGTAGATTTTCTTTTGTGTTATGATAGTGTTCAATTTTTGTTGGATTGTTAGGATGGCTCAATTTGGTTCTTTACCAATGAAAAATTTGAGGGTTCGCGTCCATTTACGATTCAAGCCAATTATGAAGGTTTTGCTGAAGGTATGTATGTAGTCTGTGAAATTGGATTGGTGACTTCTACTAGCAACAAAAGGGTTCCTGTTTTGGTTGTTGTTTCAGTCTATCCTTCTACTCTTCAGGTATACAAGTGGGCGATGAAATCGTATTTGATGGAGGAATGGCAACCTTCAAAGTGGTGGAAAAGGTTGGGAATGATCTGCGTTGCAAGTGCACGGACCCTGGCTTGCTCTTGCCACGAGCTAAACTAAGTTTTTGGAGAGATGGGAAGCTTGTTGAGAAAAGTTATCAGCTTCCTACTCTGTCACCTAAGGTGAACCAAATTCATCTTTTAGTTTATCATTTATGATTGAATTTCGTGCAATTATCATGTGTTAAACAAATAGGTTCTGCATTGCCATGATATATACTGTACTAGTAAATAAAGCAACTGATGCTAACACAACTGATTGATATAGTGATCCTCGGAAACTTGTTCATATACGAACTGAAAATGACGAAATTGATTGACAGACTAGAAGTGAAACTATGCATCAGCACTAATAATTTGTTTCTTGACTTGCTTGATTGAAGGTTTATAGAAGTTTCTGTCTGATATATATCTGTTTGATTTATCAGGATTGGTCCGACATAGATTTTGGGATTTCTGAAGGTGTTGATTTTATTGCTATGTCATTTGTTAATGACGCTGATGCTGTCACACATCTGAAGAACTACATTTCCACCAAATCCTCCAAGTAAGTAACTTGTCATTTCTCATATGAATGTGCATAAGCATCAATTGAATGTTACCAACCTTTACTTAGGTGTGGATTCCATTTGCATCTTCTAGAGTATGGGATATGATGGGAAATTTATTGCTCACCTTTTAGAAATGCACAAACCTTTTGATTTACCATACAGAGCGTATTGTACCCTTAACTGACATTGCACATTGTGTCTCTGCTGGTTACATCAAACTATGTTGGATTTTAATCTGAATTTGCAAAATTTGAATTGAAAACTTTTAATGTGTTGGTTATACGTTGCTACTGTGGTATAGGTTGCTGATGTTTCAGAGGCCGTTCGCCAATATGCTGATGCGCTGATGCTCTCTGGAGAGTCGGCCATTGGACCATTTGGACAGAAAGCTCTCTCTGTGCTGAGGATGACCAGTAGCCGGATGGAACTGTGGAGTCGTGAAGAGAACAGGCAAAACGTTCTGTTACAGCATAATCTCGAAACATCTTTGCCAGACCAAATTGCTCAGCAAATCTGTAATTCTGCTGCAGCAATGGGTATGTTTGCTGCCAAATTCAATCCCCATTGCTAAGTGAAGATATCTGATATGGTCACCGTTTCAATTTGCAATCTTTTCTTCAATCCCCATTGTTTTGATTGCAGCAAACAACTTAGGGATTGATGCTATCTTCGTGTACACAAGGCACGGTCAGATGGCATCAGTGATTTCACGCAACCGTCCAAATCCTCCCATATTCGCATTCACAGATGACAGCAGCACAAGGATGGCCCTCAACCTACGGTGGGGAGTCACTCCACTTCTGGTGGATCTTTCAGATGATATGGAAGGTAACATCACCAGATCTGTCCATCAATTGAAGAGCAAATGGTTGATCAAGAATGGAGATACGGTGCTAGTGGTCTCCGACATCATCCCGACCTCCACGGCACAGACTGTGTTTCAGTCCATTCAGGTTAAAACTATTGTGTAAGTGTGTTGCAGGTGGAGAGGATTAGTGATTGATCTATTTAGTCTGCTTGAACTTTAGAAGCTTTGTTTTCTGCTTCGGACATGTTTGAATATCATGTTAAATTAATGTTCTCTCTCTCTCTCTGCATGGATGCAGAAGATGCTGCCTGTGATAAGGCCTCAATCATGTAATGCCAATTTCCACTAAGTGCAACAAAATTCTTTACAGGAATGTCTACTTCATATCATTTTTGCCAGCAGAATGTTTGAACTCTTCCTCAATTTCATTGGGTGACCAAACAATTTGTCTGATTAAAGCTATAAAAGATAATTTTGAAGAGGCCGATTTAAAGTAGGTAGCCAAACTTTATGATTTGGTATTAAGAACTAGTGGCATTGGGATTGATTAATAGGGGATTAGGGTCCATGTCAATCAATTTATTGACATAGTTAATATAATAGTTTAACCTAACCTTTCACTCCAAATTTAAAATATATATCCAGCATGGAGAACGATAAATAACCTACTCCAAATGCTAAGATAATTCTTGCCTGACTTCGTTGAACGATGTACCATTTAATTGACACGTACATGTACTGTCTTACCGATCCATAGGACCACGGAATGTTCAAAAGTTCACTTCTGCGTATGAATTCTTTCTTTCTTGTATTCATGAACTTGTAATTGTCTACATTGTGCAATGAAAAATGGTCCATCAATAAATGATTAGGTATATGTTCTTCATTGATCTTGAATATCTATTTTCCTTCTTAATTGATCTCGGACATCCATCTTAATTAACTTGGACTGTTAATGCCACATCCTTAGCTTTCATTAACCACATTCTTAGCATAATCAAAGTCTTGACTATGAAACATAGCTCCGTTGGTAAGACGATTCTCCTATAACTAATAGATCAGGGCTTTAAATTGTCCAATGTACGTGTATGATTGTAATTTGACAAGAAAGTCAAAATGAGCTATCGGAGGCCAAAAATCACAATGTCAAATTCCACAAATACCTTTGTAGACATGAGCATGTTAGAATCACATCTAGTTAGTTTGTAAGGTACAAGATAAGATGGTAAGTAGAAAAAAATTACCTCAAAAGTTATGTGGTTTTAATTGACACGTAGAATAAAATTATTAAAAAATTTAATTATAAAGTATAACATTTAGTAATTATTTTGAAATAAATCAAAATTTAGTAACTAATTTAATATAATTATCATAGTTTAGTAACACATTATGAAATTGACCCCAATATTATGTTTGGTTGCAAATACTAAATTAACTGCTAAAAAATTATAGTAGAAAAATAAAATTCTGATAATTCATTCAATTAATTTACAACAGGAGGTGAATTATAATAGGTAAATTCTTTAATAAATTAATAAATAGTACAATTAAACAAAAAATTATGTATCCTACCAATGATATGGTAAATCTATATATCTATCTATTCTCTCTTTTCTTAGGAGAAAAAAAAGAGGGGGTGATATTACCACGTCATTCTCCGGATATCCGACGGCTCCAGACCACCAACCTCCCACCTCACCTTCTGACCACAAAAATGCCGCCACAAAACAAAGCCTGGCGCAAAATAGCCATCCAGATCCGGCATTTTCTACTTTGCGCCAGGTGTGCGACCCCAACTTCAGAACCGTCCGTCGCTCTTGGTCACACCTTCACGCTTTCTTTCTCTTCCGTAGCAAAATTCATATTTTCCTCTGATCATTACATGACCTCAGATAAATCCATTTCTTTTGAAATTTTAATTTGAGTTTTCCGCAAGTGTAATGGCCTGCCTTCAGCTGTTAAAAACAACTCCATCAAATTCACAGTCCAAAATCGGCTGTGTCTACGCGGATTTCAGTTTGCAGAAAAGGAGTATTAGGCTTCGGAGTTCAGGAAGTGAAAATAATTACAGGAGATTTAGGGTTAGTTGCAAAGTAGAAGACGGTGATAAACAAAGTAATGGTAAGTAGGTGTATTCGTTGTGATAATTTTTTAATATGACGCGGATTTTTGCTGTATATTACTGTATACGGTAGTGTATAAGTTATGGACATTTTCTTTTTCGGAAAGAAGTTATTGGTGACTATTGATGAGCTTGCTTTTCTAAATTTTACCATTTGTAACAGCTTGATGCAAACCCTTTGATAAATTATTACTATCATCATAAAGATTAAAGATGTGTGCGGTTGAGTGGAGAGCTTTGATGTTAGCTATTCTTAGATGTTACTGTTTATTTGGAATGCACTTGACGGATTGTCTACTCCCGTTTTGTTGGATGAGGTTGCATATGATTGTGATCTGCGTGAATTGAATTGAGTCCTCTAGGACTTGAGACTAGACAGACAGTTACTGAAAGGGCATTATTTGTTGATGAACTGATAAATCGCAGTAAGTGCTAGCTGTGATTGATAACCAACATGAGAAAAAGTGATGGCCAGAATCCTGTTTGTTATTTGGCAAATCCCACTGCGTATTGATGGTACCTTATAAATTCAGAAGGAAATGCAATTGCTTTGTTTACACTGTAATTATTAGGCCTGGACGCAACACAAGAGGTGGATGAAATGGAAACAAATTATCCATATTGACTCAAGTAAATGTACATGTGACAGTAGTCTGTTTCATATAGATAATGCTTTTTAAATATTGTATCTGAGTCTTCGATAAGAAACCTTATATCTTCACCAAAATTTTACCGTGCGGTATATGTCTAAATGGCATCATACTCCTGCAATTGTGATTAGTGGGGTGGGAAATTAGAAAGTGAATTGTGAGTATTTTCTCAAAAAAAATCCACTGCTTATGTGCACTGTATTATTACCCTAATTCCCCCATTTGCATGCACATGCATGTACTTGTAGATATACATGTAATTTTCTAATTTATGTTGCATCTATGTTCCTTTAATAGCACAAGTCTCTTTTCCTATTAATGATTGCATTTCCTGCATATGTCTGTGATTAATTTCCTCTGGTCGCTTATTCTGTTAAATGTTCAAACATCTTTGTGTCTTTATGTCTCAGGTGAAGAACCTCCCGAGTCTTTATTTATGAAGGAACTAAGACGAAGAGGGATGACACCCACTTCTTTGCTTGAGGAAAAGAATAAAGGTGTTGTGAGAGAGGAGGAGATAAAGTTTAGAGAAGAAGATGGGGGTTGGGGTTACTCAAGAAGAAATGGCATCACAACTGGTGCAGAAACAAACCTGACCGGTCAAAGGGAAACGTCCATGGCACTTAATAGTGAAGGTCTTGAGGTAGGAAGATTTCCGTTTCAATTTAATCTAAAGAACGGCTACTTTATTGAGTCAAATACTAAATGTATTTGTTGCCTGATCTAGGCCAGCTAATTCAGGTAAGACCCTTTCTCTTCCTCTTCATCACAAAAGGGTCTTTCTGGTGCTCCAAACTAGCATGCTGCCTTAAGGAAAACATAATTATTTCTTAGATTTGTTATTTCACTTATTTTAAGGAACTAAGAGTCCACTGAGAGGAAGTGATATAACAACAGGGTGATGGTGGTGGAAAGTATAGATGGACTACTCTAATAAAATGTAGTTGCAAGAAGAATATGGTTAGTGAAAGAAGACACATAACATATACAAGAGAAAAAGAGGGAGAATAATAGATATAACAGTTGAAGAAGATGAAATGATCTTCAGGGGACGAGGAAAAAAAGCTATGAGTAGATGCAGACACTACCAGGATTTACTTTGGTTTTGAACCTTTTAAGGATGAGGAGGAAATAAATTAGTCCTTGGTTGACAGATGATGATTAGTCAAGGTGAACAGTTTGCATTCATAAATTGGATTTGACATTTACTTTGGTTTGGAATCTCTCAATCTTCACTCTCCTTCACTTTTTTCTGTCCAGTGCCCTCGGCAGATTAAAAAATTTGAATTGGTTATTTTAACAGAATTTAAGGTTGGTAGAAATAAGCTACATAAAACTAAAACACTTATTATGTTTTCGATTCACTTCTTAAAGACACTCTAAGATGTTCCTCCTCTATGAGTGATCTCTCAATTCTCCACACTCCGACCTTCACCTGGACTTCTGCGACTAATTTCGTCTGTGCCATTTAGGTAGCTTTGTGTTTTTTTCTAACCCTTTTTGGTTTAGTTGGGTCTCCCTTGTGATGTTTATTAACTATATTTGGGCCACTATGTTAGTCACTGTCTATTCACTATCGGCATTTACACAAGTTTAGGGTATAAACTGTAAAGAGTCCCACATGAAATTGTTTGTGCAGCAAATAGTTACCTGGATTGAGGACATTATGGATACAGGAACACCTAATGGCACTTTTGCTGTACGCAGTATGGAGAGGGTAGGCTTAGTTGGTACTCTATTTCGGGTCACATTTTGGGGGTAGTTGCATTTGGGTGGTTGATATTGGGGAAACGCATGAAGTTACAACTCTTACAAGAACTATTCTTCTTCTATTTTCAAGAAGGGGTGTACCATACCATTAAGAGAGCAACCAATATGATTTCACAAAATCTCAAATTGTTAGTTTAGTCTTTAATTTAAAGAAATCACGGGACTTGAAACAAAAGACAAACTCAGTTACTTGCAAACCTGGAAAGGATGATGTGTGGTCAAGTAAATTCTAGAAACTGAAGAATTTAATGTATTGACTTTTGAACAACCATTGGTTATAAACAATTTGCAGATAGAGATGGCCTTTGAAATTCCGTTTACTATCTTTATGATTTGTACAATTGTGTAGTGACTAACCTGGAAACCATCGAACAGTTTTTAATGTAGGAGGTCTGGATTCAAATCCCACCAACGTGCTCTAGGTCGAGTTTGTCGCATTGGGCTTGCCTAGTTTTGACTGCCTCCCTTTGTGCTTTTGTAGGTTATTGGATAGGAGTTACCCACCTATGGGTTGTCGCTGCGGGTTTCTTCTTGTCCTTCAGAAATGGATTTGTCTTATATTTGCTATATTTTTGTTTGGAGTAAATAACCTCCTAATTTATGATTTATTCTTGGTATTTGTTTGAACTTTTTGCTCCTAATTCAGGGTTTAATCCCACGTGGAAAACTTCTGCTTACCCTGGGAGGAACATTTTTTCTTGCGTTTTGGCAATTGATTCTTGTAACGGTTGCACTTTTCCTAGTGCTGTATCTGGTAATCTCCTGTTCTAGTTCATTGTGCATTCATTTTGAGGCCTAGACGCTGAGACACATTTTTTATTCTCTTTTGATTGCTTATCCTTCCTTGTGTAGGAATTTGACTATGATTAGGATTTTTAGTTTTTCCCCCCTATTTTTTACCACCGATATAGCAGGTTTACTTCTTCTTGGAGGGTTTTGTGAGTTTTTTAGAGGCTCTCTGCAATCTCTTTTTCATGGGTCTTTTTCCACACTAAATGTTATTCTCATCAATGGTTTGATTCCATATATAATCTTGGTCCTGGATATAGAACTTTGTCTAATGACTTATATAATTATTTCATCTCTTGGCACTATAACCAGTTTTATTTGTTTTAGAGTTTTAAACTCGTCACCCCTATAATTACCCTAAGGCTTATGTCCATGATATGAACTACTTGATCACAAACAACTTATTTGATTGTTCTTGTTGTTTTTTCCTTTTGTTCTATGATGGTAGATGAATTTGTTTATGTATATAGTCTTTAACTGCTTACAATATGGCAAGGGCAGAATGGATTTCCAGAAAGAAGCTTGTTATGTATTATCGCGTTTTCTGTTGGTCCTGATATGTTTGGTTTCAGTACTACTGTAACTGACCCCCATACTCTGGTACAGTACTTTGGAACACAATTTGTTCACGATGGACGTGATAATCCAATAGCTCCGCCCCCATATGTTGATCCTTATGAATTACTCGAAGAAGAGAGGATGTATAAGACCGCCCCCCGCCTAAATTGAAGGACTATGACCTTCGTGTATAGCAGCATTTCCACTTCATCAAAGATTTGGTTTCCCCTCTCTCTTTCCTTCTTTGTTATCTGTAAATTTCCCATGCATCAGTCACCTATAATTTTGTTGACCTTATAACTGCAATGAGTAAAAGCATTACTCTCTCATGTCGGACTTAATATAGATTGTTATTCTGGTAATACTGTTTCGTGAATGAGGGTTTGAATTGTTGTTTGAACGGTTAGACTTTTTTTCTTCTTCATATTTTGAAGTCCATGTATTTTGCAGCTATTTTAAAAAGTCGGCTATAAAGTGTAATTGTTCTATAAAATATGAATATGTACAAAATTTTATATTCTTAAGTATCAGGTTGTTTTTTTGTTAGGAGGTTAAATAGAATTTTGGTCATGCACCTATACTTAGGTACCTTTGTAGCTCTGTAGGCAAGTAAATTACAATTTATGTTCTAATCTATACTTGTAATACAAGAAATATTCTTATCAAAGTGATAATACATGCTTTTTGTTTTAAAGATAGTTTAGTAATTATACAAGTAATATAAAATTTTATCTATCTATTCTAAGAAAAGAATCCTTTTGCAAAAAAGTTCATCAAGATTGTGATTTTAAATCTTCTTTGCTTGTTTTTGGAATACTATTTGAGATTTAGATAAAATTAATGTATGTATTATAATAGGATATGATGTGTAATTTAGAGTGTTTTTTTCAATTAATAAATTAAAGTTTATTTTCTTAAAATTACAATTACTGTAAGATTATAGCTGCCAATTATAATATTTAAGGGTCAAATTCACAAAGAGACGTATGATTATCTATTTGAGTTACCAAGAAAATTTTAAAAGAAATTGAGATTGAACTAATACTGAAATAAATCTAACAACTAAATGGCGTAGAAAATTAATGAATGAAACACAAGAAATTGAACACTGCTTCTAACATTTTTTGGGTGGTTTAAACACATGAAAAATTCAATTAACATCACTAATTGAATTTCATACTGATTAGGACTGTGTCAAGTTTTTCACCCTAAAAACATTGAACATGCTAATAAAATTATGGAATTATGGCGAGCTGAACACATCAAACATAACCACTACTCATCAAACTCAAACTCTCACGGATGCGTAGTAAGTTTAAACTTAATTTCTAAACACAGTTAAACACATAAATCTACTCTCCAACTCTTCTCTGAACAAAACAAAATTTTCGAGTTTCCATACTAAATAAGCTCCCATTTTCTTGTTAAAGAGACAAGAAAAATAGGCAAATCTACACCATTCAAGATGCATCTCAAAATGGCATAATTAAATTACAACAATAATTTAAAATCACAGCATTATAATCCAACATAAGTATTTGATAATTCAAACTAATCATGTTCAAAACCACCTTATTACATGCTAGGAGAAATGGATGAAACCTAGCTAAACATTCTATAATGAGTTAAATCAAAAGAAACCAAAACTGTTGACATCTTGATGGTCAAGTTCAGTGTCTGTAGTTGGCTTCTGAGATGGTAGAAATCGATGGTTGAATTTCTTCATCTTATTTCCTTGGTTAGTCTCATCAATTCTCCTTTATTCTCCAGTCTCTCTTCTATGCCCTCTTTTCTCTATGTATCTTTTCGTGTTGTGTGTAACTTCCCACTTTCTGCAGCAAAATCTGATTTAATTTTTTTTCCCGCGCACATTACCCGGCCGGGTGGATAGTGGCGCCCTATCTCACCCAACCAGGTAGGACTCTCTGAAACTATTCGTCAAACTACCCGGCCGAGTGCTTTATTGCAAGCCACTTACCCACCTGGGTCCAACCCTCTATTACCAGCCATATTGCACCCGGCCGAGTGGAATGTTACGCCCACATCTACTCGGTCGGGTCCACCTCTCTGGACTTCTCGGCCTTCTTCTAATTCCACCCGACCGAGTGCTTTGTTAAGCACTTGTTTTACCCAGCCGGGTGCTATTCCTTGGCACTCAGATTTGTCCATGGTTCCGTCCTTCGTCAACTAGCCACATTTTTCCGTTTTAACTATACAATCTTGACAAACTCGTTAACTTAACCAATTAGATGGTAATTGTTCGAAAAATCAACAAAGTAAGCTATAAAGCTTGACAATATTCGCATTGAACAATTCAAATAACATATGACATTACGAGTTTATCAACTCCCCGAAACTAGAATACTCATTTGCCTCAAACATAGCAAGGATGAAAACTACAAATAAACTCGACTAAAGGAATCAAGCCCAATCATTATTGCTTCAGATTTCACGATGTAAACAAGTATTCTTAAAACGTCATGCATAGCAAGAGAAAAGTCAACGACACACTTTTGCTACTAACTAGTTGTTTACCTTGTCGTTATGCACTGCTCAAGTATAAGCGTGTATTGTGTTTGTTTCCTCACTCAAGTAGTATTGATATAAGTATACTCTCAACCTTGGAAATACATTGTACCATCTACCATATGCTTGCTCAACATTTTACCTCTCATCCACTATATTGTGAATAAAGATTTAGAATCAGACAATTTTTTTTTAGGTTATGATATAGGCTCTTTGGACAAGGTAGGAAGATTTGGCTAAGTGAGTTTAAACCTTCAAGAATGAATATAACTTTTACACTCAACATCACCAACCAACAAGATTAATATAAACCAATTAGACTTCGTCTAATTTTTCTCCATTCTTTTCCAAACACCCATTTTTTCTTTCCGTCTTTTATTTTCTTCTTTTACATTGCTTTCATTTTTTCCCCAGCTTTCTTCACCACTTTTCCTTATTTTTATTTATTTTACTCATTTTTTCTGTTCTTCACCAACGTACATTATTTATATCCATTTTTTTTAATCACAACTAAATCCCTGCTTCACAATTCAAAATATAAGGCCTCAACTAAATCCAAAAGGTAGAGTATGTCCCTCAAATACCATGAGCTAACAAAAAATAGGCTTAAAGCTCTATCATGGCTAAATAGGATAATTGCGAGTAAAGGTAAAAAATAAAGGATAAAATTGGCTAAAAGAAAGATGGCATATCATCATATTCTATTTCCTCATACACTATGTGGACTCAAGAAGATGTTGAGCAAGTTCTAGAGATGAATAGCAAGTAATCAAGCAAGGAACATTTAAACTCAAAATCTCACAAGGTTATAGCATAATGCAGGGCGAACTAGCAATTCACTAATCACGTATTGCTTTCTTGAACTACTACACATTAAATCATAAGAACACTTTCAATCTCACCAATTATCACAAGCAATTCATACTTAATTCCTTTAGAATGAGAATACAAGACACATAGGATCAAAACAACAAAAACCAAAGATCAACACATTAAAAGTACATCAAAGTTCAACACAAGACACAAGACATCAAAAACAGAAAAAAAACACACACCAAATCCACCGGTGACGCCCCTACAGCTCATTCAATGTGCTGCAAAGAGTAAGTGTGAAAGAGAGGTGGCTTTGGTGATAGACCTCCATTGCCGAGGAGGGGGCGGAGGGTATGGGCTCCATGCGTTGAACCGATCTTACATGCTTGTCAACATGTGTTCGAGTCGGTCCATTCTTTCACGTTCAGTGCGGTGGTGACCCTCGATCCGGTCCATTAATTCAATTTTCGGCGCGATGGTGACCCTCGAAGACATCTAGACGAGTGTTGATCTGGTGGAAGTTTTGGGCCATGGTGGCCTCAAACTGGTCCAACCTCTAGGTCATCGAGATGTCCTGCTCCTCTCGGTCCACTTGCCGCCTTCTTCTCCGCTACGGTCCGACTTTATCAGGATGTGCATTTGAAGCTTGGATCTGTGGTGGCAGTGGCTCCGACAGTTCGGGTTGTGGCATCATGAATGGCATATGAGGGTAAAATCGTAGTCAGGCCCACGGTAATTGTGGAGGAGTGTTCGCCACAATCTGCCGATGTACTTCCTCGCTCATCCTCCAATAGGTTTGATAGTGTCACCCGTTGACATATGTGTTGACCAGATCTGAAAATGAAAAGTGGCCACCTACTTTCTATAGGAAAAAATCTTGGAACGTCTGGTCGACATTGATGAACTCGACTTGTTTCAACACTTCCAAAGTCAAGTATTTTTCGCCCATATCTTCCAAGAAATCCTCAACATCCACCCCACAATCGAGGGCTAAAGATGTGATGATGCCGCCACAACAAATAGTGTCCGACGTCTTCATCGCTTGCCTCTCCAAGTGCTTGATGATGAAGTGACCCATATCTTGATAGCGCTCATTTAAAATGTTCCATAGTAGGAACACTGTATCGCTCTGGATGCTTCCCTCTTCAAAACGAGCAAAAAGAAGGTATGCACACGCTTTCTGTAAAAAGCAAAGAGCTGAGTTCCTAATCTGAGAGGCCTTTGCACGAGCAGCATTAAATATATCATTGCCACCTTCGAGTAGCGTGATAGCCGCCCAAAATGCATCCCAATCATACTCCTCTAGTTCCTCAACTATGCCCACATCCTCACCGTGGAAATTAAATATAACATTAAATTCGGTGATGGAAATGTCGAAATTTTGGTTGTGGAGGCGAAAAGTGATGACTCCACGCACCTTCCAGCCATTCTCACATGGAACATGCTGGAAAACTCCAATGTTAGGCGGCGGAATGAGTCTTGTGGTCATTGAAATAGCGTTGTTAAACCCCCAACTGCGCACATCTCCTAAAAGCATTCTTGAATTCCAAATGCACGCACCGTCCATTCGAATACCGTGATGGTTGGACAGGAAGCTTTACTAGCGCATGTCAAAATCACACCTAGTTAATTTGTAAACTATTATATGAGATCATAAGTAGAAAACATTGCCTCACGTCTTGTACATTAAGCGCATCAAGTGAAATGTAATAGAAAAATAAATAGAGAATAAAAACTGTGGACCACTTCTATTAAATGGTCGGAATTTGTTAGATTTAAAAAAAATGGTTGTTTTGGTCATCCGTAGCAAAGCTAAGTTTCAAATTTGAAACCTGTTTTTCAAGTTCAATTACATATTAATGTTGCGGCACGGAGTTGAATATCATCAAAACCAGCTTATGAGTAGAAGACCGAGAGGTTTCACAAATTTTCTTCACGAAAATCTTTTTTTTTTTTCGTGATCTAAGTTCTCTGAAATAGTGTATGTATATGCTAATTTATATTTAGATAAAATTAGTGTATGTATATACTATAATAGGATATCGGGAGCTTTCCTATATAAAAAAGGGTATCAAAAGCTTTATGATGTATCTATCATAAGCACACATATTTTCTCAAAAATATAAAGACCTTGTTGGAGATGCAATTCACCCCTACAAAGAAGATGAACTACATGCTAAAACTTTATAATCCTTGCGTCGAACTGTTGTTTTTTTCTTTTCTTTTGTGGTGATCACGAGTCTAATTTCTGGCTGGTACTGAATATGGAGATACTTGTGGGGAAGAATGTGGAAAAATGGAATGAAATACTAGTATGATAGAGAGACAGAGAGAGAATTGTTTATACAAGATTAAAAAGAGAGAATGATTTCTGGTTTTGAACATTAATTACCAGTCTTGACCAGGTAATATCTAACTTGACCAGGGATCTTTGCTCATAGTTTTCACTTGAGTTCCACAATTAATATGATCCTGTTGTGTTTAAGATTAATAAAATTACTCTCAGAGCAAACATAACATCTATGCAGCAGGTTGAGACCGATTCCACGACTGGGGCTCATCTTCATATGTTCTATAACTACGGTTCTCCTGCAAGTACGAAATCCCACTCCATATTCCACGAATAATTAAAATACTCACGAACACTACGCTCCCAAGTGTGCAAATAACCTGAAATTATATGGAGCAGAAAATAGAGGATCAACAAAATCGCAACTCTTCAAGTTTTTCCAGAGATACAAGACTTAGCCTCTCTGAGGACAAAGCATGACAGATCTAGCAAATCAAAGACAATGGTAGGTAGAAACTCAATTAGATTTTGAAGTGATTCAGTGAAGTTACTCACAGGAAAAATAAAAAGACTTGGAGCCCCAGAAACTATATAAGGATAATAGAAAAAACTTTGTGAAAAATCACATAAGAATGGTTGGACATTATTAATGCAGCTAGATATACTACCAAGAAAACAAGCACAACAAAAGTCGGCCCATCTACCAATAGAAGCTATATGGGACCAGAAATCAATAATCTCACCCTCGCATTCTTATTTAGAGTTCAGGCACTGCTATGAGCAAGGCATCAGCGTCAAATACAACATGTCTACAACACGTACTATTAATTTAAACCCCAGTAGGTAAAAACAATGGCAAGGACCAAACTAAAGGAACACTATTTAACGTAGTGGAGAAAATTATCATCTGACAACAGTAAAAACTAAAATCCCCTACCTCTGCTATGCATGTAATCCAAATATAGTCAATTGTAACAAAACAACAAAGTGCCTTTCAGAAGCCAGTTAACCAAACTCAGAATCAGTCAAGCACTGTAAAATTCTCAAATGATCAACATAAGAAAAGAAAATAAATAAAGGATTCATTTCTATTTACCAGTGAAGGTAAGCTGGAAAAACTCTCAATACACTAAAATGAAAGCAAAATTCATGAAGGCATTACCTGAAGAAAAGCTTTCAAAACCCACATAAAAGTCAAAATTATGGTTCCATTCACAGCAAATCCGACCTGTATATGAAAGAGAGAGAACAGCTCAAGGTACCAACAAAAAATAATTTATCTAAAAACACTTGATGCAAAAGAGCACGCACTATAATTTGCAACAAAGGCATAATTTACCCAAAATATTAATTACTTTTTCTAGAGGCTTGTGGATAATAAACTAAGAATATAAATTGTTCAGCCATGTTATGCTTCATAAAAATAATAAGTCATTGTTAGAGAGAGCATCATCTGAAGAGTTACACCACATACTCCTTGTAAACTATGCATAAGGAGTATATTTTTACCGAGTAATAGAGAAACTAACAGATGAAATAGCAATTAGATCATAAATATATTTTTACATATTCTAAATATACCAACGTCTTGGTAGAGTAAAACTGGAATCTGAACAATTACACATCAATACCGACCTACACGAGACTGCCATCTTTCACCACCCCCCACCCCCCCCCCTCCAAAAAAAAGAGAGAGAAAGAAAAAGTAAACAAAAAAAAATGACAGACCTAGGCAATAAACAAGCAAAAGTTTTTTACAGGATGCAACCAATCCCAATATAATGAAACAGATATTCACATCACAAAACAGGATCCTACAAGGCAAGATTGTGGTGACCAGAATTCTGATAACTATTTAGAAAAGATGCAAAACAAAATCAACCAGCTTCACCTAAATGTGCAGAAACCTGTTAATAGAGCAGTTGCAAACTATATTTTCACTTCAGCACACCAAATTTCATGTTTATATACCAAAATGTTTCATATTTACTATCAATGTCAGCATCAAATACCATGAACAACGTCAAGAACGCATTTTCTTCAAAACAACTCGATGCACCTCAAAACCAGAGCACCAGAATTTATCCAATTTAAGCTCGATCTACATAATACCTCGATTATAACTACCCATCTCTACTCTGCTCATGGAAGCATGATCTATTTTCCATAGTAGAACTACTAGAAATTAAAAATCAAAGCATAAAAGCATAAAGCATAACGAATTTAAACCTAAATGCTATTTGTAGGCAAATATTATTAGTCTCTTACCAATTTGGTGGAGATAGGGACTGGTAAAACAGACTTAACAGCCCTACGCGCTTTTCTGGACACCTTTCTGAAAACATTCTCCACAAACCTAATCAAAAGATCCAAGCTCCTATCTTCCTCCTCCTCTTCTTCTTCATCGTCATCATCATCCTCATCGATATCATCGATGTAGTCACCCATCACCATACCACTTCGCGGCCTCGCGCTCCAAGCCCGAGCTTTGTGAACCGGATTCCGGCATCTCTGTACGAATCAAAGGCCAATCACTTGTTGAAATGCCATAATATCATGTCCGAGTTAACTTATACAAAATTTGACCTCGAGAGGGAGAAGAGAATCGTTTGTGCGATAGCGACGGAACTGGACGATAGTGGAGGTCATGGGGTTATGAGAATTGACGAAGGAATAGTGATGTAATGTTCGAGGAAAAGAACAGAGATGCTGAAGACGGAGAGTGACGGCGGTCGCCGCCATAACAGTGGCGGCGGGAGCTCTGCTGATTCACTGCAGAGAGACGGCGGGTATGAATTTGGCAAGTTTCTAGGGACTATTTTGAGATTTGGGAAAATTTTGGGTACATTGCTTGGTTCCAGATTTTCTGTAATTAACTCTATTTTCTCCTCAATAAATACTTAATTCTATCTTTTATTTTTTTTTGAAGCACCAAAATAAAATATTCGTTTTTTCTTAAAAAAAACTTTGTGTGGTATTATATATTACACGTTTATATTCGAAGTTTTCTCCTAAAATCTAATCTCTATGTGCTTTCATGTGGCGCATTTGTTTCATTGTCGAGATAATAATTCTTTTCTAGTGTACAATATCTATTATCTAGTCAAATAGTTTCTTTCCCCCAAAATTTGGTATTAATTTTGGCTTAAAGAAGAATTATAGTTGCATTAACAAATAATTTTAGTTTTTTAAAATGTGTACTTTTCACTTTTAAAAATTATCCACTATTAACCTTTTATATTTTACTCTCATTATATCAATTTTCTCACTATATCAATTTATTTAAAAGAAATCACGTATGACCCAAACCCAGCTTTTAAAATCATCTATATAATTCTCTAGCATCAAATGTGAGAACATTTTTCACTCGTCTACATCATACTCTCTTGGATTAGCAATATATTTACGATTTTGCATATATATTGATCACAAAATTCTACATCTAATGTATGCATATTGCATACAGCAAATTTCGAAAATTTGAATTAATGTCTACAATCATGAATCGAAATCAAATTCAAAGCCAATGATCATTTCAGCTTCTCCACTAACAAAATTATCAAATCTGAAATTAATTTATATATTTAACAGATGAGACAAAATCATTCATTTCTCCATGGCTGCTAGGTTATATTAGCTGCATCAACGTTTGCTGAGTTTTTTGAATGTACAGAAACTATATATATATATATAACGTTTGCTGAGTTTTTTGAATGTACAGAAACTATATATATATATATATATATATATATATATATTCACACACAGACAGCCAACTACATATAACTATGTATATATAGATTCAGCATAACATGTTGCCAAACTAGGTCACCTCTTCTCCAATCAAACAGAAAATTTGGAATTTGGAAAGTGAAAACGCTACAGCACAAGTTCATCAAAACAAATCAAACAATGCCGTAGAAATGGAGAAAATAAAGTAAGAACTTTATCAAAATTACCAAAAAGGTTAACATGTACAGCAACAGTGCAGGAATAAAATGTGAATACCAAATAACCAAGCAACTGTTTTATAGAACTGAACAAACCATCAACAAAAGATAAAAGGAAATGAGATAGAACTTCCTATAAACATGTATGCATACTCAATCAAGAAACATCACCTAGAGAAACCTACCACCACGAATGCCTAGATAACACTCTGGTGAAAAGCTCCTCATGGGATGATGATTCACAGGATCATGAAGCCTAATCTGTAAATCATCTCCATGAGGCGGCTCGTCCCCTAGAAACTGCGGTGCCCTTTGAAACATGAGTGGATTGGGATACCTTCTCCTCCTAGGTTGAGGCCAATTCGGCACTAGCCAATAAGGCAAAGCTCTAACTCTGCTCGCAAGGCGCCTGCCATCCCGCCTGCTCCAAGCCATTGAAAACGCCTTCTTCCAACTCACTTGGGCTTCTTTCATCTCAATGGTGAACTCCTCACCAAACTTGGCCTTCCACAAGTCATCACTCGACCCCAGATACCTCAGCTCTGAGGACACACAGCTCACTTTTGCTACATCAACACCAGGCAGGGACTCCAAGATTTTCAACTTGAGTTCAGTTGGCAGCCGCATGAAGCAGGGAGGAAGCTCCAAACCGGCCTCCTCGCAGAAATCAATCAACAATGGCAGCGCCAGATTGTCCTTCACAGTCCTCCAAAATCGGAACACCTCCTTCTCCGGAGATGTGCTCGAAGATTCTCCATTTTGTCCACCTACATTCTCCATCACGCCACAATTCGCCCACACAACGTTCAGAAAAGGAACCAATTCGTCCTCGTTCAATCTCACCCCAAAATGCCGGCCTCTCTTGGCTGATCCATTGCCTAATGTACCGTAAACATTCAAGTAATTCCCCAAACTCTGAAATTTCAAAACCACACGCTTGATAGCTTCGGCTGGGCCGACAATACTCTCAGGCAGAGTGTAGGACAAAGACACCCTGAACAGACCCGACGGCCACTCGTTCCGCAATTGAAAACCATCAACTACTGCGTTTGCCCTCTCATCAAAACCTACGAATCCCGACTCCAGCAGAACCGCGTGGACTGCGATCACGATCAGCTTGTGATCGCGTCCGGCATCGTCGCCCAACTCCGCCGCGAAGACCTTCCTAAGAAATCCAGGCACAGAAAACGACTTATCTACAACCTCAAAAAATTCATTAGCCATATGATTGATTTCAATGTCGTCGTCATCGACTTCCATGTTACTCGCAGTTTCAGCCTCCATATGCGAAACAATCGTACCTCGGGTTTTCCGTTTCTGAGAATCAAACATCACGGAATCGGAATTATCGGCTTCGGGGAGCGTATTTTGGGGATTCGAGGTTGTCGAACATTCGGGATCATTAGAGCGAAGCGTAGGAGTAGAGTCGGTCACCTGCGAGAGGGTAAATGGGGAATTGGAAGCGGTGGCGGCCGCCGGCCCTTCAACGGAGAAATAGATAAGGTCACCGGCAGCGATGCCGAGAGATGGGAGGGTGTCTGCGCCGTCGGATTGGATGTCGTCTTTCCGATTAAGAGAGAGGCGGATTGAAGCAGGAGATGGTGAATTAGGCAAGGTTTCGGAGAGGATTTGTCGGAGTTGGAGGAGAGTGGAGGAATTCAGGACTTCGACTTTTAGGGTTTCTTTAGATTGGAATGTTCTGAGTCTGAGTTTCATGGCTTTCGCAGTTTGCAAGATAGATGGGATGAGATTTGGGTGAGCTATTCCTATTTGTCTAACATCATTTATAATTGAGAGCTATTAGAAAACTACCCATTTTTCGCTATGATTAATCAATTCAACAAAAAATGATCTACAATTTAGTATCTTGTAAAATATTCGAAACATATTTTACAATATGTAACTCTTAACACTTTCGTATTCAAATAAACTATAATATATAATTGGCTAAATTTGATTGATCAAAACTAAAATTATAAATTTCTTAACGTCTAAGTAAATCAAAATGCTGGAATTAAGAGAAAAAGAAGAAAAATAAAATAAAAGAAAGTTCCAGTACGTTTCCAGTCTCATATCGTATATCAATTTAAAATCTTTTTATGTGATATTCATATTTTTATCCAAAATAAAATTACATAAAAATGTAAACAAATGTCAGCGGTTTTATCGACCACGAGTGTCACTTATACATTTGTTTGGTAATTAAATTATAATTAAAATTTTAACCTCATCTTTCAATTTATTTACACAAATATAATTTTTCCTTAAATTTCATTATACCCTTCAAATTGAATTTGTTTACACACTATTCAACTTTGATCTATAGTAAGATTTCCAGGGGTAATTTTGGCAGACAGTTATCTTTAAATTTTTTAGTTTATCCAAATAAAACTTCTAAGAGAGCTAATCCAATTTCCACAACAATTAAGGCGTAGCACCCTTGTAGCCACGCTATAATTAGTCGTAAAATATTGACCGTCCGATCCCTTACCATCTGAATATATACCAAAATAAGTCCGCACAACTTAGACCTTACTTAAAAATTCATCATGGGCAAAACAACCACCACCACCACCACTACCATTTGCACAATCACAACCCTCCTCCTCTTCCTCTTCCTCCTCCTTCTCTCATCCCATGTCATCGCCCGGCCAGGCCCTGCATTTCACGACGTCACTCCCATAGAGAATCATCACGCGGTGAGCCTCGCATATAATAATAACGTTTACTATATTACATGCATGCATGTTTTCATTAATGTTCTGGTTTATATATAAATTTGAATGTCACCAATAATGATATGTAATAATGTTTGTGATTTTTTTAGAATCAGGACGGGGAGAAGGCGGCGGATCGCGATAACTGCGTGGGACTGAAAGAAGATGAGTGCATGATGAGGAGAATGGTTGAAGCTCAACTTGATTATATCTACGCGCAAAAGAAGCAGCCGTGATCATTCAACCATTCTCCACCCCATAATTTCTTTTATTGCATGAGAGATGAATAATCTGTCTTTTCATGTTGGATGTAATACATCCGTCTCCTTATTAATAAATTTACGGTTCTTGAGTTCACATATATATATATATATATATAATATTAGTACTTGTTTCGAAATTCCTTTGAGAAAGTAATGCTTCATTTTCCAAGTGTAATTGGATATATGCATTCACTCACGCACACGTTGGTGAGACCATTTCATATATGGATAAAGCTGCCGTTACTATAGTACTATTATATTTATATTAATCAATAAGCTAAAGCAAAATAGATAATTTCTTATGAGATAATATATTTATTTGTTTATTTATTGTATTATATATTTATTATGTGCATCACACGTACCATCCTGCTAGTATATTTAAATAATTAATCTATAGCAAGTTGGAATTTTAATAAATCCAATTATGCAAAGAACTATTTTTTGTGCAGTAGCATATAATCTAGTGAAATTGAAACAACCCTAGGGCTTAAAAGAAAAAAACAAAACAGAAAAATCTTTGCATCGCGCCAAAAGTTATTACTGCTCACGATATTTCCCGCCTTAACTAGCTTCCCCCCTCCTCTTAAATGCCTTCAACACGAGTGCCCAATATACTTTAACGAAAAAAAATTATAATGAAAATCAGCGATAGAAACCTAAAAATGGAGAAGAAAGGTAACTACTGGCTGCTGAAAACGGAGCCGGCGGAGTGGTCATGGGACGACCAAGCCGCCAACGGAGGGGTATCCAATTGGGACGGGGTGAAGAACAAGCAGGCGCAGAAGTACATGAAGAGCATGAAATTGGGGGATCTCTGCTTCTTCTATCACTCCGGCACCAAATCGAGGCGCGTGGTGGGCGTGGTGGAGGTGGTGCGCGAGTGGTACGACGAGGGGGAGGCGGTGGACGTTAAGGCCGTGGGGGAGATGAAGGCGGCGGTGGGGTTGGCCGAGATGAAAAAGGAGTTGAAAGGGGTGGAGTTTGCGCTGTTCAGGCAACCCAGGCTGTCTGTTTTGCCGGTGGAGAAGGGGGTTTGGGAGAGAGTTTGCCAGATGGGAGGTGGATATGGGGATGATGGTGATGATGATTAGGTGTTTGATAATATGCCTCACTGAGGATTTTGCTTTTTGTTTGCCTTACTAAGGTATTTGTATAGCGGTTTTTGGGCGTATAATGGGTTATCTGTAAATTATCTCTTGATATATCAGTCCGAGGCAATATATTTTGAGTAGCAGTCATGCATTTTGTGCAAAATTGCAATGGAATTTACTAGTTTAGTGTACCAACTTGACAAAAGGTTTGATCAAAGGCCACCCAATAAATAAATTTTATCATTTATTTTATTTATCACTAATTGCTACTAATTGTTTTTCTTAATTTATTTTATGAAAATTTCCAATGCTGCTAAAGAACAATTTGTCCTATGTATAATTTTCTGGCTTCGCTTTGGAGCATAGTAGGTAAGATATCGTTAATAAGCTGAACAATGAACTTCGAGCGAAACAAGTGATGAGATTTGTCAAAGTTATTAATCTATTACTCTTTCCGCCCCAACTATATTGAGTCGTATTCTTTATTCCACTCTGCTCCCCTTTTAACATGATATTTCTTTTCGAAACTGCCATCTTAGTCTTGACATTATCTTAACTTGAGACGCATCATTATCTATATAAATACACATTATTTTATTTTACATCATGTTGCTATTATAAATTTTCTTTCCACTCAACTTATACAAATGTATATTGATAATTCAATCTATTCATATACATAAGCATTTGTTAACAATTAGGTTTGAGATATTTTAATTGTTTTATAAAAGAATGTCATATAAATAATTAATTGGTTATGTGGATAGTATTATATTTCGACATCATTATTTATATTTGACCAATGGTGAACCAATTAACAATTGAGTTCTCCGAAGAATGGTTTTAGTGATTGATGAATAAATAGATTTCAAATATTGTAGGCGTGTGATACTCCCTTCAAGAAGGAATAAAATTGAGAATGTCATGAGTTTTAATTAAATATCAAGTAATATTTGATTAGTAAAAAAAAACCTATCAATGAAAAATAGTGAGTTAAAATATATTTTTGCAAATAAATAGTATTATGAGAGAAATTATAAGGAGTGGTCAAAAAAAGGAAAATTGCACTCTTTTTAAATAACTAATAAGACAGTTATTGCATACTCTTGATGGACAGAATAAATATTATTATTTGATAAAACATATTTTTAGTTCTATTTTTTAGTTTAATAGATTCTTATACAAAATTTGTATTGTAATAGATCGTTATATTTTTATATTTCATTCGTTCCAATTATATAGGTTCGTTTTTATTTTTTTTAGATGTCCTAAATATATAAATTTATTTTCATAAAAAGTAATATTTTCTCCGTTTCAAAAGAGTATGCTCAGTTTGACATTTTGTCCGTCCCAAAAGAGTGTTCTCATTCAATTTTTTGGTGAAAATCACTCTCTATATTTTTACTCTTATCTTTTCATCTTATTTATAACAAAACTAAGAATAACCTACATTCTTCATCCTTTTAACAATAAGAGATTAGATCATTTATCCACTTTCCACATATCCTACAATAAAAAGTGAGATCATTTTTTCACTAAAAACTATCACATACCATGTAACTATTATTAAAATTTGTGTTCATAAAGAGTGAACAAATTTTGATGGGACAAAAAAATATTTTTTTAATTCATATATTAATATATCTCTATTTAACTATTTGATTAATTTTTTAATATTAATTAATCATCAAAATAAATATGAGCATATTAAGAAGTTTATTATATAATTTTTTTAATACATATTTTTTAATTTATGTACAATTTTCAATCAATTTATATAATTCTGACAAAGGAATATCTTACGCCATTAAATTCATTTTAAACAAGATTTAGTGATGCTCTGAAAAGAGAGTGAAGAATGATTATGGTAGAATTGATCTCCCTCCATTTCTCAATTAAAGTAAATACATATATAGCGTCGAAACACGATTTGATTATTTATTCCATCGACTTCAAAAGTCGCTGAACTGCGGATGATGTTAGAAACCGTTCTTTCGAAACCCTGTGCGAAGAATTAGGAGTGCCCGGCGATAAACCCTGCCGCCGGAGCTCTTCTAATGCAAGTCCTAGGTTGTAATCCTCGGCTTTTCAGCCTAATCAACCGCTCAACGCAGCATTTAAATCTGCGGCCATTCTCATCGTCTCCATCTTCAGCCTATTCCAGCCAGTCACACGGCGGACTTCCTCGATTCTTCTCCGAAACCTTACCTACTACTAAGGTACATCCATTCCCCATTTTCACCATCTTTTGTGTACGTTTACGCGTACACACACCGGTATACACGGCTTATTGGTGAGGAAACAGCATTTGTAAGCGCTATCGTGTTTTTATTTTGTAGGGTGGTGTTGTGAGAGTGAAAGGCGACGAATTCTGGCACATGACCAAAGTTCTAAGACTAGGAATCGATGATAGGTATGGGTTCCGTGAAGTTTGGTATTATTTCGTGGTTAAGGTCCAACATATTGATGAATTGGTGATTTGTTATTGATTTTGTGGAATGAATCGGATTTTGATAGCTTACTCCCTGTATTTTATTTTCATTATGCACACACTTCAAAGAGTAGGAGAAACGACTAATTGCTTACGAGATGTCCTTTTTTGATCTATTCTGAGCCTGGTCGACATTTTCTTCGTGAATTTGGATTAAAAGCTGGGATTATCCAATCACCAAAAGTTAAATGGAAAAGGAGAACATGATTTTGAAGAAAAGAGATGCTACACCTTCAATTTATTTCTAGGGATGTGGAAGCTTTGAATTTACTTGTCTCTGATTCGTTATCAGTATGGTATGATTTATATAGATTTTTACATTGCAAGGGTAGAGCTATTTAATGGAAAGGGCGGTCTTGCTGAAGGGCGCATAGAGAGTATTGATCGTTCTGGGGTGGATTTTGAAGCAGTGGAGAACCCAAAATTAATTTCTCCACCAACCACTCAGTGGCACATTTTCGCTGCTTTTAGTGAGTTTCTGAAGAACTAGTTTTCCTTATTTCCCTACTTCTTGGGCTTCTGTATCTGATTTACGTTGTTTACTTAAGGCACTCTCAAGGGAGGTAGAGCTGACTGGCTAGTGGAGAAATGCACTGTATGATCTTCAGCTGATGGTAATTTTCGTCTAATTTGCAGTTTTCAGAGGTTTTTATGATATATATATTTTCTTCATTTTATGCACCACAGGAACTTGGAGCGTCCAGCGTGACACCATTACTGACTGTACGTTCTCAGTCAATATCAGAAAACAGGGCTGACAGACTGCAGCGAGTTGTATTGGCTGCAGCTAAGCAATGTAATATACTAATATGTGGCTTCTTCCTGCATTGCTTTCTTTCATATTAGGTCATTGTGAAATCATTGTCATGTTATAAATGTCATCATTGTTGTTCATCAAAACTGCCTTGTATATAGGTCAACGTTTACATGAAATGATTTTGAAGCCTCCTATTGCAGTTGGTGAACTCCTACCTGTTGTAAGTATTTTCTCTAAAATCATAATTTAGTATTTGATTGATAACAGTATTTTTGATGCAATGGTTAAGTCTCAAACTTTGTTTTCATGCTTCCTGTCTCTTTTCTCTATCGTCTATTTAGGTATCTAATTCAAGATTAGCTTTTTTGGCTGCGGCGGAGGCTACTCCTGTTTTTAATGTGTTAAGCTCTTTAAACAAAGAACCTAATGGAATCATTATAATTGGCCCAGAAGGAGGTCAGTAACTACTACATTCTATGTATAATACCACCCCTTTTTGGATGAGGCTAAATCCTTTGCTCATTTTATCAAGTAAGATTTTACCACCACACTATATCCTGGATAACCTTATGCATGCTTGGGTTTTGTTTCATGTTATTTTCTCTGCATGCCTTCCCAATTGCTCAACTGTTCTCTCTTTCATGAGCTCTACCCAGGATTTTTCCGAGCCAAGATCTTAAAGGTTCAATCAACATTTCCAGTAACCTCGTTCTGCAAGTTTTAACATACCCCTACCTATTTGAAGATTTTTTCTGATAGTTTATCACCAATCTTTTTAAATATTTCCAAGCATCTATGAAGGTTAGCTAAGAGTTTCACATTACAACTTTTAGATACTCATTTGCTGGAGTATCTATTAAAAAGTAATTGCTGGAGTATCTATTAAAAAGTAAGAGCAGGTGCTGCCCTAAGATGTAAAAGTTACCAGTAAGACGATTATTGAAAGTTGGTTGCTAATGTGAATGGTTCTTTTGTTGTTCATAATGCTTAGCTGTTGAATGTCTGTGCTCGGCTTGGCATATGCAAAATACCCAAAAAAGAAAATATTAATAATAGAAGAAAGAAATATATTGCTCCTCTTTTTTCAGGTCCAGTAAGCGTGCAGCAACTATTATTACTTTGATAGTTTGATTAAGAATCTCATTAGCTTTTAATGATTTCATTTCCAGTATCATTAATATTTCATCTTGGTAAATAAAAATATTTGATTATTGCTTGTAAATGGCATCCTTTTCCACCTTTTTCTTGATCCATTATACACAAATAATTAATAAAATCCTGTCATACTTAGACTTCACCGAAAAGGAATTGAACTCGTTAAGGGAGGCTGGGGCAATTGCTGTTGGTCTGGGCCCACATCGCTTGCGTGTTGAAACTGCTACAATGGCTCTCCTTTCTACTCTGATGTTATGGTCTGACTACCAGGAATTAGCAAGCAATTAATTGCACTTCAGGCAAGTCCTTTTCTCGAGATGCATTTGTTATATTTTTTGACATAATGTTATCTCAAATCATATGTAACTCTAGATCTTCCAGATTAATTCACCTTTCTTGACTTAAACTCTTTAACCTTGTACATATGCTTGCAATTAGTCTTCATTATATCAGAAATTCTGTTGCTTTCAATCAAACCATTCCTTGTATAGTTATCCCTCTTGTTCTAAAAAGAGTGAAATATCATTCTAGTGTCATTATCCCTCGTTGTACTTGAACTGATATTTGTAACAACCAAAGATCCGGTTATTGAAATGCTAATATGAACATCTTTGCCTTTTTAGAATGACAGGATGTGTAGACTTTTGCATTCTTTTATGTTTTCTACTTTTCTTGATTCAAACGTGGAATGTTGTGGTCCCAAACTTTATTTAAATTACCTAATTGACTTATTTGCAGGGCAATTAGTAGCTTGCCCGGGTTGCCCCTGTTAGCGGTCTTCTACGGGAGTCTACATGGCACTATTGTCTTTCTCTATAAATTACTCTCTATGCCCGTCAAGATAGTTCAATTACATTTTCCTCTCATTAAGAATATATGTTAATTTATATGTAATTATTTTATTTTACCCTTATTTATTGGTTTGCATATTATTTTCACAAACATTAAATAAAGTTATTTTAGTAAAAGAAATTTTTAAGACAATTTAAATTAAGAAAGTTGACTATTTTGGGACATTCCAAAAAGGAATAGAGAACTAATTTCGTGGGATGAAGGAAGTATATCTTGGTGTTTGCTCATCTTGTTTTTCCCTTTTCACTCATTATTATTATTATTTGATTGGGGGGGATGTTAAAACTTTCTTGCTGAAAATGACACAGAGCAAATTAAAAGCGCAGAATTTGAGCAGCAGGCTTCTGCAGAAGTTGAAAACCTAATTGTGTTTGATATACTTTTCATGATGAATGATTTTATTTGTTTCCTATATTATAATGTACTATTTTTGAGTGTTTGAGCTATTTGATTATAATGCTGTTGTTTTCTGCCCTTTTTCCAGTCCGACGGTCACTTGCACAGTACTATTATTAAAATGTGAATTGGCTCAACCAGGGAAGGTTTACTTCGGGTTTCTTCTCTTTGAAAACTTCACCGTTTGAACGGAATCTTTCATTGAGCTAAAGCAGAAATGCTTACTCTCTCTTGATGACTCAGACGGATATCATTTTTGAGTCAAAGAAAATTGTTATTTTCGCCCTATCTGTGGTTTTTACCCTATTTAATTTACTTACATTGTCGAGAATGTCCAACTTTAATGAATTTCACTACGAACTACATCTTGCAAGTGTGGCTGAAGATTTACTCTAGTCAGTAAAAGTGGCCATAAAAATTATATTAATATACATTTATGGAGTATAATTTTTTTATATTAAATCGGTTTAATGTGTACGATATGATATGCATTGACTTTGTTCAGCATAAATCATAAGAGGCCAAGGAATGTGGTGTGTATTCAGAGATATCATCAAAGTCAAGACTTTGAAAAATCGATGCTGTTATTACACTATTCTCGTGAAGGTGACATGCAATAGATTCTACATTTCATTTCATTTCATTTCATTTCCTTTCCCTCTCTTTATTGTTTTGGGTTGACATCTCAGGAATAAGGGGAAATATGCCTTTCCTCATCTGAAAATTGTATGAACTTGATAGATATATAGCTAGCTGCTTTGGATGATACTGAAGATTTTATAGCTGTCAAATTTGACTAGTTAGAATTATCTGGTAACATATAGTAATATTTTCTTCTCCATTTTTGTTGGCTGCTTACAAGTTACAATCTTGATTAGCAATATATATTTATTTTATTTCACCTATATTTGAGTGGACATGTGTATCTTTCACGAGACGATTAGACAGTAACCATACCACTCTATATAAAGTATTACTTGATCACACAGTGAATTCGTATTTCATTTACTTGGATAAGAAAGTCAATCTCAATTATTAATTCTTATAGTTTTGTGATTTAGTTCCACTTAGCAGGATTTTGGTCAATATGCCTTTGCTTATAATAGGAAAGCTATAATAATAAGAAGAAGATGTCGCCGCTATTTTTGGAGCTCATAATAAATTCCCCTCAATCAAACTCGTCATCACTAATATGCGTGGAAAATGTTACATACCATATAGGCATATACTCTCTCTATCCGTGATTAAGTTAGTAGAATATAGGTGCGAGTCTCACTTTTATATATTAATTTTATAATAGAATATAAGTAGAATGAATTAATAGAATATAAAATCTATTTATCAAAAATGGCAAAAGTAAAATAAAATATTTAATATATATATTCTAAAATGACAAAGTGAGGCGAACTTTAAAAATAATTTTTTAAGTATGCCAAATAAATATATTGATTTTAAAATAAAAAAAAATGAATAAACGGGTCATGGTCAATGGGAGCATGCGATTCACCAAAATAGGATCAGAAGATTCAGAACCTATATTTATGTAATTTTGTCTAAATAAACTCGTTTTTTATTTATCATATTCCAATAATATTATAGTATCATATTTTGAAATGCATATTTAATTTAGACACGCAAACTGCGTTAGTCAATGTGAGCACGCCACGAGCACACCATAAATAGCGCTACCAAACTGAAAGTCATTTGGCATATGGCATATGGCATTTGGCATTCTCTATCAACAAATTCAAAGTTCAAACCACACTCCTCAAACGCAGCACCGACTGCCGGTTGCCTCACTCTCACCTAAAATTCCGATCGAATCATCGGTGTCGCCCTAATTGGAAAGAAAAAAAAAAAGCGGCAGGTTTTCAATCAGATCGATTAGCAGAAGAAGGTTTGGTGTTAGAAATGGCGTATCAGTTGGAGAATTTGGTGGAGGTGATAAGATCGAAGGTTCGATCGTTGAAGAAGAAGTCGAAGAAGAAGCCGTACATAAAAATGGATAAGAGCGCGAGTGTCAAGGTAGAGATCCGCAGCCGCCAGGCACGAAAAATCATCGACCGGACTCTCAAGACCGCCGATCGCCCTGGCAAGAAGCCTCTCTCCTGATTCCTCGCTCCTTCTGTTTCTCTCTCCTCTTTCTCGCACTTGTATATGTATAGGAGTTTGGAATTTTCACTGCAGCTGTCTCTCTCTCTCTCTCTCTCTCTCTCTCTCTCTCTCTCTCTCTCTCTCTTCAAGTTAACCGAATCAGTTAAATATTGGGGGTAGTAGATTTGAGGCCAGTCTAAATTGCATCTCAAACTGTTTTATTCTCTTGATTTGGATGATCTGATAAATATTTGTTAATCTTGCTTCTAATTCACTATGTGTTGAATAAGGTGAGGCTGCTAGCCTGCTATCATGCAGAATTCATGTTTGGCGGAAATTTTGTAGTGTTTTTGGTTTACTAATATAAATTTTAATTTATTTTTAAATTTTAAAATTTTAAACCCATATATACACATATACAAATTAGACATTCGCCGGATTATGAAAATTTTGGTATACATGGCAATTATATTGCAATTGTGTTCTTAATTTACTCTTTGAATAGAGATGATTAATATTTACTAATTGCGAACTTGATTGTTATATAGCGTCAAATTCTAAATTATTCAAATTAAATTCACAATAAGTGTTCATTCAATTCAATTAATTAAGTTGTTAGGCGTGTGCACTCTGACAAGTCTTGATTAAAGGATTATCATAATGTATACAGCATGTGAATCTCCGAAAATAAATAGCGCGAAAATTAAGTGCACATACTAACTATTAATTTATGTTCATTATTTGCCATTCTGATTTATTTATTTTTGAACACGTTTGCCATTCTGATTTGATTTTCAGTGTCACATGCAAAATGTATGACTTGTATTTGGGAAATCGTTTTGAGTATTAAAATACAAGTTTCTGCTTTTAAAGGGAAGTCATGTATAAATTGTGCAAAGAGCAATTAAGCGGTCATGATTGAAATCATACCAATATTTTTCTATATGTGCCCCCACAAAATAATGATTGTGGGTATGATCAAACAAAGATGTTTTATTCATTCAAGAGCCTAAAAGAGAGATTAGCTATCAATTAGCGATACGAAAAATGAAGCTGTGGTTTGATGTACAAAAAATGATGTGTTATTGGAGCATGCCCAAATTTCTTGGTGTTAGCCAAGTGCAACGAGATAGAGTTTACCGATGAGGAGAGAAGTATCCTGATAATCTGGGCAAGGGGGTGTCGGGATTGGGATTTATGTTGTAGGAGAAATGAGTGGGAGAGGAGGGAATGGCAGCTGGTTTCAGTCTTCAGGACACGTTGAACAGGAGCCGTTTGGATGGGTACTACTGGGTGCTGGCGGCGTTAGGGACTGTCAATCTATTTGTCCACTCCATCCTCGCATTGTGTTGCAGATGCTTCAATCGATAATGTTATGCTATTTTATAAGACTTTTCCTATGTTTTTATATATAATAAATAAAATAGCAATCAAGTGATAATCCGAAGTGTTAGCCAAATGACAATAATGGCTACTGCTACAATGTCAATATTTGTTGCACAAAAAAATCACACATTACGGCTGACCAAAGAAAACCATCGATCTCAATCTTTGCCTATAAATTAAGGGCTTCGCAGTATCCTGATACCTAGGGATGTCAATATATCCCAAAATTTATGAGTTGACCTGATTAACCCGATAATTCGACATGATTACGATTGAAATATTATAATTAAAAAAATCTCAACCCAAATAACCCTAAATCAAATAGCCTTCAACCCGATAGGGTTTGCCCAAAAATAGCTCGAGCCCCATAAGATTGACTCGAAAATTAGCGAGTTCCCATGATTTAATTTTCAAACTTTTGAAAGTTAGTGTGTTAAGATTGTTTTTCTTCAAATGTATGTAAAAGTGCATTTTGATTCAATATTCGAAAGTTATATTTATCATTTCATTTTTTTATATTTTACTATAACATTTAATATAAAACGTTTAGATTCAAAATTTAAAAAACAATAATTATTTATGAAAATGTGTGTAATTTTTCTAAGAGTTACATATTAGTTTTGAGTTGAGACGATATTTATTTATGGATGTATTTCTTTGTTAAAAATATATAAATTCTCAAGATTAATATATTAATTAAAAAATTCATAAATTTTTTTGAACCCGATTAACCCCATGAATTAGCCCAAAACCCGATAATTTAAGGTTATGGTTAAAAAAAATTAACTCGAACTAACCGAATAGCCCGACAATCCAACAAAATTAGCCTGAATCCGAACGAATTAGCCCATTAATATCTCTACTGATTCCCTACAAAAAAAATTCACAAAACCATTTTCTTCTATTATAGAGAGAGAAAAAAATCTTATGAGGAAAAACTTCAGTGTTGAAGTTATACATATGAATAGGATGCTGTATTGTATAGTATACTTTTATTTGGGCAATCATTGATGGTATGAAATTTACAAAGTTTCTATTGAAAACGTTATCATATGATGTTATACAATGGCTGGCGATGGAAGTATCCGTTATGAAACCATGCTAAATTATTACTTTTCGTAATACCACTATGAATGTTGTACAACCAAAACTATTATTAGTTCCGAATTAAAAAATTAAAATTCATAATATGGTATGATTTCAAATAAAAAAGTATTTATTCCTAAGTCGCTGACTGTGGCAGAGCATAGTGATGAAGCAAAATGGTTAGACTAAGATTCAACCACTCACAAAATTCATAATATTTTATAAAAAATATTTCACAATTCATAATATTTTATGATTTCATATTTGAGGGTTTACCGTTTATGATTTGATTATAATTCCCTTTTAATATTTCATTTAACCTTAATCATGTACATCCAGCAGAGGGCATACCAATTTGGTAAATACAGGTGATTGTGTTATTCGTAATTAGTACTAAGTTTGGTTTAAATTCGTTTGGAAATATATTTTCCTTATGGAAAAAGAATTTCAATTAAGATTCGTCAACCCTTAATAATGATTTATTAATTTCATTAGGGTTTAATATTTTCTAATTAGGGCCTACTAATCTCAATTATAATTTAATTAGAGCTAATTTAGATCCCTAATTATGTAACTATCTACACATTTATTTTTCTTTCGAATGAAGATAAATATTCTACAATAGGCGTAGACAGTCATTTTCAGTTGAATTCTTGATGTGTAAACACTCCTAATATTATGCTGCAGCATATGATTTTTATAAAGAATTGATCTTGTATGTCAAATGGTAAAATAGAGAAATAGACAAATAGAAATAGAAAATTCCAAGTGCTTTAATCCAAGCAAGAGTGGAAAATTATTACACAAAAATGAAGATGAGAGAGATTTTACAGTGGGAAGAGAGATAACCATCTTTTTATCATTTCCAAACATTCCCTAGGCTTGTACTCTGGCGC